>PVKU01008692.1:0-30507 GCA_004027475.1 Anoura caudifer | reverse complement strand
CATTCCAAGTCATGAAAATCAAAGGCCTACATCCAAGATTGCTCTACCCAGCAAAGCTATCATTTAGAATGGAAGGGAAGATAAAGTGCTTCTCAGATAAGGTCAAGTTAAAGGAGTTCATCATCACCAAGCCCTTGTTATATGAAATGTTAAAGGGACTTAATCTAAGAAAAAGAAGATAAAAAATATGAACAGTAAAAAGACAGCAAACTCACAGGTATTAACAACCAGACCTAAAACAAAAGCCAACTAAGCAAGCCACTACAACAGGAGCAGAAACACAGAAATGGAGTTCACATGGAGGGTTAGCAACAGGGGAGTGGGAGGAGGACACAGGGGGAAAAGGTACAGAGAATAAGTAGCATAGACGGTGGGTAGAAAATAGACAGGGGGAGGGCAAGAGTAGTGTGGGAAATGTAGAAGCTAAAGAACTTATGACACATGGGCATGAACTAAAGGGGGGAATGTGGGTGGGAGGGGGTGTGCAGGGTGGAGGGTAATGAAGGGGAGAAAATGGGACAACTGTGATAGCATAATCAATAAAATATAATTTAAAAAACTATCATTTAAAAAATTAATATTTTTTCCTGCTCTAGGTGGGTGGTGTTATTCCTACCTTGACTTCCAAATCATCAATTGATTTCTCTGCTTCATCCAACTTACTATTTATTTCTTCTAATGTATTCTTCATTTCAGATATTGTAATCTGTGTTTCAAACTGGTTCTTTTTTATGATTTCTATGTTTTTCATGCTGTCGTACTTCTAACTAAGTATCTTGTAGGTCTCACTAAGTTCCTTGAGCATCCTTATGACAGTTTTCTGAACTCTATAACTGAAAATGGTTTATCTCCATTTAATTTACCTCTTTTTTCTGGCAGTTTCTCCTGTTCTTTCTTTGGGAACATGTCTGTCTCCCATTTTTGGCGGCCTCTCTATGTTTGCTTCTACATATTAGGTAAATCTTCTATCAGTTCTTGTTTTGGTAGGCTGGCTTTATGTAGTAAGTGTCCTGAGGTGTCCATGACATAGTCTCCTTAATCAGCTGAGCCGGGTGCACCAGGAGTGTCACTTGTATGGGTTATGTGTGCCCTCCTGTTGTATCTGGGTCTTGATTGCTATTGGCTTGTCTGTGTGTGGCAATGACCCTCAGGGTGGCCAACTGTGAAGCTCAACCCCAACCACAGTGCAGGAGCTGGCCACACAAACCAGAACTTGTCTCAGCAGGGTCAGGTGCCTGCTGCGATCTACCTTTGGATATGCTACTTGTGAAACTTACTGGATTCTGCTCTGATGTTGTCTGAAGCTAGGCACTGGGTGTGTTGGTTCTGGGCCTCTGGTGCAGGCTGATGTCAGATGTTGCCTGTTACTGATTATGGGCGGCCTGTTTGGAGTTATTACATTATCTACAGTTTGTGGTTGCCTCTGCTGTGCCTGGGTATGCATGGAAGGGACCGAACAGAGCACTAAGGCTGGCAGAGCACTAGTGCTGGCTATAGCACTGGGCCTGTAGGAAGGTCAGCAAAAGTCCCAAGGCTTCCTGTGGTCTGCTTCTGCCCATCTTTACATGCAGGCTGCCTGTTAGGCTCAGTCACTGAAAGAGCCTCTGGGTACTTGCATTGCATAAGGTAGGGATGAGTGATGTACACCAGACTGATACAGGTTCCGCTCAGAGTCAGTGCTAGGTCTGAGGCCATCTAGCAAAAGTCCCTGGATATACCAAATCTAGATGCCACCTGCTGGGTGCTTATAGGCTTTTGTGATGGGGCAGGGTATCAGGGACAGATCATAGTGGGTCCAGCAGAGTTTATCATGTCCAAACAGACCAATATTTGGCCATACAAAGGGAGGGCTCTGTCGTGCTTGGGCATGTGAGGAAAAAACATCCCCTGTCCTAGAGCTACACAGTTCAGTTTGTTACAGCTTCTGCCAGGAAGAGCCTAATCTCAGCAGTATGGGGCCTCCAGGAGTCAATAGGATGGGACTGGTGGATCTCCCAGGAAGGGTAGGATCCAGGCAGGCTTTGGGAAGGGTGGGTGGTGTGACCCCCTACCTCAGAGCCACACAACTCATTCTATCCCAGATTTTTCCCAGCCCTTGGCAGGGCAGAGCTATGAAGAATCAGAAAATTAGGGTTACCAGGAGCTCAGCAGGTGAGGTAACAGATCTCCTGTGAGGGGGAAGTACTACTCAGGTTCACAGGAAAGTGGGGGAATGGTCCTTCCCCAAAGCTACACAAGTCAGGCACTGACACCCCCTGAGTCTTCCCAGACCTCTACACCCCAACCAAGCCAGCTGCCTCCTCATCAGGGTGTAAGCTCTGCAGCGTGAGGTGACAGGGAATCTAGAAGGTGGGTCTATTGCTTTCCCCCAGGCTGATGCCGTATGAAGGGGTGTGCTCCACCTACGAGACATGGCATCTGCCATATGGGACAGTGACTCAGCACAGGGCCACTGTCAGCTGTTCTTTCAGTTTTCTTCCCAGAGCAAAAAATCCCAGACTCTTCTCATGCTACTCAAGTCCACTCTGCCCACCCTCCCTCCCTCTACCAGAGCATGGGGTAAGTTACTGTGAACAAAATTTTGTTTGTCAACCCTTTAAGAGAGTGCCTGTGTCTCCAGCAGACTCCTGTCTTTCCCTGACAGACAAAATCCCTGGTGATTTTCACAGCCAGATTTTCTGTGGGTGCCTCTTCCTAGCTCTGATGCTCTGGGCTGGGGGACCCAGTTTGGGGTTGAGACCCCAGAATTATCAGGGTGTACCCCATACAGCTGGAATATCCCTCTGGAAGCTCAGCCACCTCTCATGGGAGTGGGGCAGCATTTTTTTGCATCTCAGCCCTTCCCACCAGTCTCAACATGGCTTCTTCTGTAAATCTTTGGTTCTGACTTTTCTTTAGCTAGTTTTCAGTTGGTTATTCAGGATGATTATTCTATAATTTATTTGTAATCTAGTTTGGTCTGGGATGGAGGTGAATGTGGCTTCCACCTACTCCGTCACCATCTTGAATCTGAGATTTTCTTTTATTTGCGAACTTGCCCCTGATGTTTCTAGAGTAAGAGAGTACTCAAGCAGAATAAGAAGTTCATCTGTGAAGAAAGATTTGAGGTGTGTGATCTTTTCCAAAATATCTATTGAAAATATCTTGAGCCTATTTTCATTCTATTATCTAAAATGTTTATCTTTCTTCAAATGAATCTGAATCTTCCATATTATCAGTATGTTGTCAAACTTTCTTTATAAGGAAACTAAGAACAATGGAGGAAATAAAGGAAATCCATATAGGAACTGCTTCCTCTTTGTTGAGTGACCTATCCTATATTATTAATTGGCTGAATGACCAAGATGATGCATACTTTAAAGGCCATCAACTGAATAAATACATCATATACATATGGATATAGATATAGTAATATGCACCAATGAGCTAGTTTTTATTGTCCTCTGACAGCAAGTCTTAAATATCTTCAATTATAGCACAAAATATACCATTTAATAGTAAGTTTTCATCAGCAGATTATAAATTCTTTAAGGGTAAAAACTATCACAATACCCACCATGGTGTCTGACAACTGCTTGGTATATATTTCTAGGCTGAATTCTAGATTGAAGATTGAAAATTCTAAATAGATGACATCACTAGATAGAAACATATAGCACTCTGTATGAAAGACTAATGATTAATGTTTTCATTTAGAGATCAATATTACATGGTTTACCTAAGGTTATAGCTTTTACAAGAATTGAGATTCAGATTATTATCTTGATCCACATTTTTGGACTTCTCATTGGCAATCAGTATTTACTTACTGGTATTACCAGCTTTAACTAGAGAAAAACTTTTACTTAGAATGCCAAAACTTTTGAGACATACTACATAAAAACTATGCAACAATAACTTATCAAGTTAAATAAATTATGAAGATAATCCACATATTAATAAGTAAACAGAAACCATCTTTATGGAAAAGTTCCCTTTTCTAAGCACTACAAATACATTTTAATGCTTCAGTGTCATCAAATGCACTCAGAGGCTTATATATGTTTACTTTTATAAGAACAGAGGATAAATGAGAGTATGATATGCTAATTTCAGAAATTTTTAAACAAAGATCTATGTAATAAAGTTTATGTTAAATAAAAAGCATTATGTGGAGAAAATTGTTTTCTGGGTTTTTCTTGTGGTTAATTTTACAATTCATAAGATAGTAACAGACTTTAAACATTATATTTATATTGAAAGTTAGGCCACATGGAATTAACAACATCATATTATATGTTTTCAACTCATTAAAAACATAAAAATATTTTAAAGCACTTAACTCTCTAAACTGAAATGTAAAGAAGAAAAAAATCTGCTATCCCCTAACCAAAGAAGCAGAATTAAAATACAGATCCTAGTTGAAGCTAACTTCCCAGAGGCCTAATGATATGGAAACTGGATTTTCCAATTCTATATAAGAAGAGGAGATCTACACATGAGCCTTTTTATAAGGCTTAGTCTTTTCAGGGAAGGCTCAAAGAAATTTGGTTGTTTGTCCAGGGGCTTGTGAAAAATAAAACACAAATAAATAAAATAGGAGCTACCAGTACAAAACCAAAACCCTAAACTTGTGGCACATCACATACAGGATAGTAGATGAGAATGAGAATTCCAAAACAACAAGATAATTTTAAAATTTCTAGAAGCAATGAAACTTGAAGAACAATGCAGAAGCCAGAGTAAATTTATGATATGGGACCATATGCTACTAGGATCATAATATAGAAAAAGGAAAGCATGAACAAAAAACAAACAGCACACTAAATAAGAATAATTAAATTTAACTTCTACAAATGAATAAAATTGTAATTGAAAATAAATACCAATGGAAAAGTTAAACAGAAACACAATGGAAGAGTGAATCATCAAATATTGTAAATGTGAGCATACTTACAACACAATAAGGTAAAGAGGAAAAATATGGAACAAAGTTTAAAAGACAATGATAATAAAAAGAGTAAACCCAACATTTCTCTAATAGAAATGTCAGAAGTAGAGAACAGAGACTTAATAAAAGATACTACTTGAAGACGTAATATCGATCATTTTCCATTAAAAAAAAGGTATGACTCCTCCAGTTATTATAGCAGAGAAAAAATGATACCTCAGTAACAAGGAGCAACCTGGTACCCAGATCTTGGTTTCTAATAACATTCTCCAATAAAAGGAACCAGTGCTTCTTGGAGAAATTGCTGATGACTGATTCTAGGACTGAGTCAGGAAATATGAAGTTGACCCTGAGCAACTTACAGCCCTAGAAAATAAAGTAGTATCCAAAAGAAAAGTCCACATTGATGGGGATATGTCAAAGGGGCACAGGAACCAACTGAAAGGGTGGCCCTTGGCCAAAGCTGGTACAATTTGAGCAATAAAATAGACAAAGTGGCATGAACCCTGTGTGTGAAACTATTTCAATCCAAATAGAAATTTATAGAGTCAAGGACATCTTTCCTTTCAGTACTGTTTCAATTCAGAATAAAGCTAGTTTTCAATTGGTGTCTCATTCAGGATGCTGACAGTTTGTTCAAATGCATAGTCAATTAGTCCTCTACATACCTCATGCTTTCATTGGATGAAATATTCATTTCTTATGGCTACATTATTTTGCAGGCCTTTCCTTTCTGGGGTTTTTCCATTTTTCATGCTTTAGTTTTAGGTCTTTAGGTCTCTGTCAACTTATATTTTTGGATAAAATAAATATTTAGGGTTTTTTATATACCATATTATTCCAGCCAGATTATCTTCTGCTCTCTATTATGAGCACCAATGTTATTTCAATTCTTATATCACTAACTATAGAATATGTAGCATTTATTTCTTATATTTGCAAATTTTATCAAATCTATAGAGTTTATCATTTTGATGTAATGAAGAAATTGAAACTGGCTAAAACATTCTCACTCAAATAATCTAATTTTTCTACTTGCCATGATGTTTTTGTAAATAACAGTTTGATAGACTATATTCTTGTCTTAATTAAGATTTACTTTTCCTAGAATTTTAGGTTTTTTAATATTTTTTCTCAGTATGATTCACATACCACAGAAATTCTAGAGATTGCATGGTTTACTGCAATTTAAAGCAAATACTTGATTTCTTTTCATGTCTTTGCTATTCTACACTGTTAAGGAAATAAGCCTCATTTAGAGATGTAGTCTAGTTATTTTTTAAAAACTGGGAAACCATTACTTAGATTTTGAGTTAAAACATTTCCTCTGTGGAGTAATTATTTGGCTCCACAGCCTATAGCATTGAAAAATGAAATAATCTCCAATGCACAGACTTGCATACTAAATAGCATCTACATATTGCTCTGGATAACTGTAAATTCTCACTAGTGTTAACTACACTTTTTGGCAACAATTCTAAACCACTCAATAAATATGACCTTGAATTCTTCATCTTACTGTGCCTATAGTTGAAATATTTGCTATTGTCCTAGATGCTTTTTCTTCAGCCTTCATATTTGAACTATATGTTACTGGTAAATCATTTCTGCAGATTATTCATGTTTTAGCTATTGTGTGGAGGTAAAGGCTATGAAAATGGACTTTTATCAAATCTATGGAGTTTGACCATTTTTCTTTACAGAAATACTGCTTAACCTTGAGTAACTTACCACCACCTTTGGCACACCAGCTTGAACTTATAAGTCCATGTATCACAGGAATCCTAACCTTTATTTAATTTGTTGAATTTGATTTAAAAAAATTTACACCTTTAATGTATATCACTTTGAAGCTATGAAGAATTATTATTAGCTTTTATATCCATTCAAATGAAATTCAATATATGACTTGCTTTAAAAATCCTATGTCATGCCCTGGCTGGTGTGGCTCAGTGGATTTAGTGCCAGCCTGTGAACCAAAGGATCACCAGTTCAATTCCTAGTCATCGCACATGCCTGGGTTGCAGGCCAGGTCCTCAGTTGGGGGTGTATGGGAGGCAACCACACATTAATGTTTCTCTCCCTTTCTTTCTTCTTCCCTTCCCCTCTCTCTAAAAATAAATATAATTAATTAATTAAATTATAAATAAATAAATATTTCAAAAATAAAAGTCCTATGTCAATTCACTTTCTTAGTTCCCTTTAAATTAAATCATTGTACCTCCAATTATTGCAACCAGCATTTAGCAAGTGCAAACTATGTAACAGGTGCTATGTTAGGCCTAAGAGAACACAGCAAAAGCTCCTTCTACTAAGGGGCTTGGAGCCTGGAGGGACAGCTAGACATGTAACACAGCTGTTATATGAGGTGCTGAGTATTTAATATCAGAATAAAAGGGGTCTTCAGTGACATGAAACAAGGAATGTCCAACCCAGGACTTGGATGACAAAGAGAAAGGCAAGACAATAGTGGAGAGACAAGTTGTTTCCTTCAGCTCTGAGGCTGAGCAGCCCACCAAGAGAACAAGAGGGGATCGTCAGTGTAGGAGAAGGAAGGAGCATATGCACACATGGGAAAATGAAGAACAAACGACATGTCTGTGGAACCTTCAGTTGCAGGTGCTTATGAGAAGAGTTGCAGAAAATGAGAATGGAAAACTAGGCTGGTACCAAAAGCAAAAGATTTGTAATGTCCTGATTAGAAGTTTGGGTTGATGCAGGAGCTGATGGTCAGCACGTGACTGATTAATAGTTTGAAAGTACAGTTTACGGAACTTGGTGAGCAGTGGAGGTAGGACTGAGAGAGTGAGACTTGTCTAGAAATCTACCTTGGACAGCTATTAAAATCACCTATTTAATAGTGTGAAATCTATAAAACAATTAAAAGAAGTACTCAAATTTAATGAAAATTTCATAAAATAACACTTTTATTATTTTATTTTATTTTTCCCACAGTAGGAGAGACTTCTAGACTTGCCAGGGAGCCACTGATGTTTTGTGCCACAAGTGTATCACATCCCACCTTGCCTAGGACTGTACACCTGACTGCGCTGATAGGTCCAATGCAGCTCACATGGTAAGTATATTTGTCTGTTCTAAGACTGAATTCAGCACAGATTTTCACTTTATGAGTAGAGAAACATAGTGTCATTGATAACTGAAAAAGAATGTTCTTTTCATACACTAGAGTAGACTCAGAATAGCCAAAACCTTTTTCCAGCTCCTCTAAGAAAATGTCCAGATGGCAGTCCTCTCGTTCTCTTTACCCCCATACTAAAACTGCAACAAATTTATAGCAAGTCATGTTACAAAAATTTTCCTTCATGTCATTGTATGGAACTGTGACTGGAGTCAGAATTAAAATTGTCTGACTCTTGCCCCGGCTGCTGTGGCTCAATGGATTGAGTGCCAGACTATGAACCAGAGGGTTACCAGTCCAGTTCCCAGTCAGGGCACATGCCTGGGATGCAGACCAGGTCCCCAGTAGGGGGTGCATGAGAGGTGCACCCTAAAATAATAATAATTTATTGTTATTTTAAAAATAAATAAAATCTTCTAAAAATTATCTGACTCTTAACTAGAAGCCTACATTTCTTCATTGATTTTCATTATTGTTTCCATTCCTTTTTCTAAAAAAATGTTGATTTTATAGATGAAGCTAAAAGTAGCACTTGAAATAAATACTAGATTAATGAAAAATTTTATCAGTTATATTACACTGGAGAAAGAGAACTTGATAAGCCACACTTTTTTTTAAAGACTATTTATTTTTAGAGAGAGGGGAAGGGAGGGGGAAAGAGAAGGAGTGAAACATCAATGTGTGGTTGCCTCTCATATACCCCCAACTGGGGACCTGGCCCACAACACAGGCATGTGCCCTGACTGGGAATTGAGCTGGCAATCACTTGGTTCACAAGCCAACAACACTCAATCCACTGAGTCACACCAGCCAGGGCCACAATGGTTGTGTTTTTTTTTTTTTTTTTAATTCAAGTGATTTTTAAAAGTCATGTGTACAACCAAGTGTGCTTTTAAAATATGAGCATATATCTAAATAAATCCAAATATATATTTTTTCATAGATCTTACTGGTAAGCATTCTTATGGAACCTTCATACCAATAGGCTACCTATTGCAGTTAGCATTTGCTGCATAACAAACTACCTCAAAAATTAGTGACCTAAACAAGTTTCATTTTGCTTGTAATTGTTTAGGTCAGTCAGTCAGGAAGGAATCAGGTAGGTAGTTCATCTCTAATCACATGGGTCAAACTATTAAAGATGGAACTGGAGATCGTTTCCAAGATGTCTTCATCCCCTCCATGATTGGCACATTGGTTCTCTTTGGGTTCTCTCCCTGGCTCAACATGGAATCTCTTCTTCCAGGGCATTCAGTGTGGGCTGGGCTTTCAATAACATGGTTGTTACAGGGTAGTCAGATATCTCATATGGGACTGGTTTTTACCAAGTGAAATCTCCAAAAGCAAGCATTCCAAGAGCCTCAGGAAAATTAGCAAGAGTTTTTATGAATCCACTTCAGAAGTTCAGGAAGGTCACTCCTAGCTGTTTCTAATGGTCATGCTAATAATAAAATCAAGCCTAGATTCAAAGAGAGAATAAGACACACTTTCTTTCAATGGGAAAATGTCACTCATGCACAGGAAAGGAGTTCCATACAAGTCATACTTAAATACTTATTTTTTTAAATAAAATTTTATTTATTTATTTATTTTTAGAGAGGGGAAGGAAGGGAGAGAAACATCAATGTGCGGTTGCCTTTCACATGCCCCCTGCTGGGGACCTGGCCCACAACCCAGGCATGTGTCCTGACCGAGAATTGAACTGGCCACCCTTTGATTCCCAGGCCACACCAGCCAGGGCTGAATATTTATTTTTAGCTCAATATCAATTGTATTCCTCAGGGTCATATAGAGGTGATACTTCTGGAGTGTTCTTTTTTCTTTCTTGCATTTGCTATATTTTTAATTATGGTAAAACATAACATAAAATTTATGATATTTAACTGCACATTTCATTGGCGTTAAGTAAACTTGCATTGTTGTGCAGCTAATACCACCATCTAACTCCAAAACTTTTTTATTTTGAAAAACTATATCTACCCAGTAAACAATAACCCTCCCTTTACTCCACAACCCAGCCCCAACAACCACCATTCTACTTTTTGTTTTTATGCATTTGACAGCTCTCTGTACCTCATGTAAGTGAAATCATACAGTATTTGTTTTTCCATGACTGGCTCATTTCACATAGCATAATGTCCTCATTATTCACCATACTTTAGCTTTCAATGAATGTATAAAAGGAAATAAAAATGATTGGCATGTTTAAAACTGTGCTATGAAATACTACAGTATTATATTCTTAATTTTGAAACAATATATATTTTCTTTGTAATATATGCATTTTCAAATGAAATTTATAATACATTGAATAATACTCTCTAACATTACTTCTAATTAATGCACTTTTTTTAAGTGCACCAAGATTATACTTTTTGATGCTGACTATAAGGAATGGATTTCAATGGCATTTTGAAGTAATGCTCTAAAACATTTGTAAAATCACCATTTTCCCCTCAAAACATAACAAATTGAGCACTTAATAATCACCAGTAAAACATTAAAAACCTGTCCAAATTTATGAAGTTTCTAAAGGAAAAATAATTTAAATATGATGGCATTGACATGTATATCCAGTGTGGAAAGGACAATTGTCACATGCACATGGGAAAGTTATTACACATAGTCCTGGCCCATGTGGCTCAGTTGGTTGGAGTGTTCTCCCACAGACTGAAAGGTCTCAGGTTCCATCACCTGGCAGAGTGTGTACCCAAGTTACACAGTCAATACCCACTCAGGGTGGATACGAGAAGGCAACCAATCAATGTTTGTCTCACATCATGTCTCTTTCTCTCTTTCTCCCTTCCTCTCTCTCTAAAAGCAATGAAAAAAAAATGACCTTGGGTCAGGATTTTTTATTTTATTTTTTATTTTTTTAAAGATTTAATTTATTTATTTTTAAAGAGAGGGAAAGAGAAGGAGGAAGAGAGGGAAAGAAACACCGATGTGTGGTTGCCTCTCACATGCCCCTAACTGGGGACCTGGTCTGCAACCCAGGCATGTGCCCTGACTGGGAATAGAACCAGCAACCCTTTGGTTTGCAAGCCAGCACTCAATCCACTCAGCTACACCAGCCAGGGCAGGTCGGGATTTTTTGAAAAAAGAAAAATTATTCCAGATAATGGAATTATCTTCCTTTCGTGTAAAGATATAAACATTTATATAAACATTATGCTCTGTCATTTATTCCTATTCCTAGTATGGGCTAGGAACAAATCCCTAAACATTATATAATGTAAAAATGAACAAGACATTGTTTGGCTTCAAAAATTTACTTTGTACTTGGGAAAAAAGACTATGAAGAAAAAAATGTATTAAAATATAATGTTTTTTCTTTTGAAAGAAGGTGTTAATAAATGAAAGTCTTCCTAGTTAACTTTAAAGTGTGACAAGTTTCATGAAGAATACAACAATCACTGCTAATTCAGGGAGCACATGTGAAGACCAGTGTGTGTGTGTGTGTGCGTGCGCGCGCACATCTGTGTATGCAACTGAGAACCAGGCTTACAGAACTTTGAAAGAGTTAGAGGTATTTTGATTTTTCAGTGAATGCTCCCCATGTTTTCTTTTTTTGTTTTTTTGTTTTTAAGTGAATACTGGTTGCAATTATTTATTTGTTTGTTTGTTTGTTTATTTTAGAGAGGGGGCAAGAGAATGAGAAAGAGAGGGAAACAACAATATGTAATTGCCTTTCACATGGCCCCCCAATGGGTACCCAGCCTGCAACCTAGGCATGTGCCCTGACTGGGAATTGAACCAACCACTGTCTGGTTCGCAGCTCGTGCTCAATCCACTGAGCTACACAAGTCAGGGCTCTTTTTTCTTTTATTTTGTTTCATGAGGTTTTCTTCTTTTTGCTTCACTCGTTTTTCCTTCTTTTTTTTATTGTTGTTCAAGTACAGTTGTCTCCATTTTCCTGCCACCACTTTCCCTCCACCCTACACACCCCCACTTCTCATCATCAATCCTACCCCACTTTGGTTTTGTCCATGGGTCATTTATACATGTTCTTTGATGACCCTTCCCCATCTTTCTCTATTATCCCCTCCCCTGTAGTTATTGTCAGTTTGTTCTTTATTTCGATGTCTCTGGTTATGTTTTGCTTGGTTGTTTGTTTTGTTGATTAGGTTCCCCTTATAGGTGAGATCATATGGCATTTATCTTTCACTGCCTGGATTATTTCACCTAGCAAAATGCTCTCCAATTCCATCCATGCTGTCATAAAGGGTAGGAGCTCCTTCTTTCTTTCTGATGCGTGGTATTCCATTGTGTAAATGTACCATAGTTGGGTTTTTTTTTAATTTTAATTGTTGTTCTTGTACAGTTTTCTGTCTTTTGCTCCCATTCCAGCCCACCACCCCAGCCCTCCCCACCTCCCTCCCATTTCGAGCCCCCCTAGTTTTTGTCCATGTGTCTTTTATACCTGTTGCTCTAAACCCTTCCCCTTTACCACTGAAATTCCCTCCCCTCTCCCCTCTGGTGACTGTCAGCCTGTTCTCAATTTCAGTGTCTTTGGTTATATTATGCTTGTTTGTTTGTTTTGTTGATTAGGATCTGGTTAAAGGTGAGATCATATGGTATTTCTCCTTCACTGCCTGGCTTAGTTCACTTAGCATAATGCTCTCCAGTTCCATCCATGCTGTCCTGAAGGGTAGGAGCTCCTTTTTTTCCACTACATAGAATTCCATTGTGTAAATGTACCATAGTTTTTTGATCCATTTATTTACTGATGGACACCTGGGTTGCTTCCAACACTTGGCTCTTGTAAATTGTGCTTCTATGAACATTGGGATGCATAGGTTCTTTTGGATTGGTGTTTTAGGGTACTTACAATATAATTCTAGCAGTGGAATTGCTGGGTACAAAGGTAGATCTATTTTTAGTTTTCTTAGAAAATTACATACTCCTTTCAATAGTGATTGTACCAGTCTGCAATCCCACCAACAGTGCACTAGGGTCCCCTTTGGCCACAACCTCTCCAACACTTGTTGTTTGTTGCTTTGTTTATGATGGCCATTCTGCCTGGTGTGAAGTAGTACCTCATTGTGGTTTTAATTTGCATCTCTCTGATAGCTAGCGAGTTTGAGCATCTTTTCATGTGTCTCTGGATCCTCTGCATGTCCTCCTTGGAGAAGTGTCCAAGTCCTTTGTCATTTTTTAATTGGGTTCCTTTTCTTCTTAGAGTGGAGGCATGTAAGTTCTTTATATATTTTGGAGATTAAACCCTCATCTGAGGTATCATTGGCAAATATGTTTCCCCATACAGCTGGTTCTCTTTTTATTTTAATACTGTTTTCTTTAGCCATGCAGAAGCTTTGATGATATCCCATTTGTTTATTCTTTCCTTTACATCCTTTGCTTTAGGGGATATATCAGTAAAAATGTTGCCGTGTGAAATATCTGATATTTTCCTGCCTATGTTTTCCTCTAAGACTTTAATGGTGTCATGGCTTATATTTAAATCTTTTATCCACCTTGAATTTATTTTTGTGTGTGGTGTAAGTTGGTGCTCAAGTTTCATGTTTTTTTTGTTGTTGTTGTTGATTGTTTGTTTGCATGTAGCTATCCAGTTCTCCCAACACCACTTGTTGAAGAGGCTATTTTTACTCTATTTTATGTTGCTGCCCCTTTTGTCAAATATTAATTGACTGTAGAGACTTGGGTTTATTTCTGGGCTCTCTGTTCTGTTCCACTGGTCCATGTGCCTGTTTTTATGCCAGTACCAGTCTGTTTTGATTACTGTGGCCTTGAAATACAGTTTGGTATTAGGTATTGTGATCCTTCCTACTTTGCTCTTTTTTCTGAAAATTGTTGCAGTTATTCAAGGTCATTTATGGTTCCATATAAATTTTTGAAGTGTTTGTTCTATGTCTGTGAAATATGCCATTGGTACTTTAATAGGGATTGCATTAAATCTGTAAATTGCTTTGGGTAGTATGGACATTTTGAGGATGTTAATTCTCCCAATCCATAAACATGGTACATGTTTCCATTCGTTTGTGTCTGCCTTGAATTCTTTCTTCAGTGTTGTGTAGTTTTCTGCATATAGGTCTTTTACCTCGGTTAGGTTTATTCCTAGGTATTTTATTTTTCTTTTTGCTATATTGAAAGGTTTTTTTTTTTTTCCTTGATTTCTGCTCCTGCTGCTTCATTGTTGGTATACAAAACTACCTTTGATTTCTGGATATTGACTTTGTATCTGGCTGTTTGGCTAAATTCATTTATTAGGTCAAGCAACTTTTTTGCCGAGTCTATAGGATTTTCTACGTACACTATCATGTCATCTGCAAACAATGATAGTTTTGTTTTCTCCTTTCCAATTTAGATGCCTTTTATTTCCTTTTCTTGCCTAATTGCTGTGGCTAAGACTTCCAATACTATTTTGAATAGAAGTGGTTAAAGTGGACAATCTTGTCCTGTTCCTGATCTTAGTGGAAAAGATTTTAGCTTTTGCCCATTGAGTATGATGTTGGCTGTAGGTCTCTCATATATGACCTTGATTATGTTGAGGAATGCTCTCTCTCTTCCCACTTTGCTGAGTGTTTTTATCATAAATGGGTGCTGTACCTTATCAAATGCTTTTTCCACATCTATTGATGTGTTCATGTGATTCTTGTATTTGCTTTTGTTTATGTGATGTATTACATTGACTGATTTGCGAATGTTGAACCAACCTTGCATCCCTGGGATGAGTCCCACTTGGTCATGGTGTATGATCTTTTTAATGTAATGTTGGATGCAGTTTGCCAATATTTTGTTGAGGATTTTGGCGTCTGTGTTCATCAGCGATATTGGCCTGAAGTTTTCTTTCTTTGTTGTGTCTTTATCTGGTTTTGGGATTAGGATGATGCTGGCTTCATAAAAAGAGTTTGAGAGTCTTCCATCATTTGGGATTTTTTTAAATAGTCTGTGAAGGATAGGGGTTAGCACTTCCCTAAATGCTTTGTAGAATTCTCCTGTGAAACCATCTGGTCCAGGGCTTTTGTGTGGGGGGAGTTTTTTGATTACTGCTTCAATTTCACCTGCTGTCATTGGTCTGTTCAGGCTTTCTTCTTCTTCTTCATTGAGTTTTGGGAGATTACATTTTTCTAGAAAATTGTCCATTTCACTTAGGTTTTCAAATTTCTTGGCATACAGTTCTTCATAGTAATTTCTTACAATCCTCTATGGTGTCGGTTGTAATTGCTCCTCTTTCATTTCTGATTGTGTTTATTTCAGTCCTCTCTCTTTTTTTGTTGATGAGTCTGCTTAAAGGCTTGTCAATTTTGTTTATCTTTTCAAAGAACCAGCTCCTGGATTCATTGATCCTCAGAATTGTGCTTTTAGTCTCTATGTCATTTAGTTCTGCTCTGATCTTGGTTATTTCCTTCCTTCTACTTGCTCTGGGCTGTCTTTGTTGTTGTTCCTCGAGTTCTTGTATGCGTAGGGTTAGGTTGTTTGTTTGAGATGTTTTTATCTTTTTTACGTAGACCTGTATCACTATGAACTTCCCTCTGAGGACTGCCTTCACTGTCTCCTATAGGTTTTGGGTCATTGTGAGTTCATTTTCATTTGTTTCCAGAAACTTTTTGATTTCTTCCCTAATTTCATTCTTGACCCATTCATTGTTTAATAGCATGCTATTCAATCTCCATGATTTTGAGGTTTTGGAGGATTTTGGGTTTTTCCCCTTGGGGTTGATTTCTAGTTTCAGTCCCTTGTGGTTAGAGAAAGTGTTTGGTATGATTTCAATTTTCTTGAGTTTGTTGAGGCTTGTTTTGTGTCCTATCATGTGGTCTGTCTTTGAAAATGTTCCATGTGCATTTGAAAAGAATGTGTATTTAGTTTCTTTGGGATGAAGGGCTCTATATATATCAGTTAAGTCCATTTCATGTAGAGTGTTGTTCAATGCCACAATATCTTTGTTGATATTTTGTTTGGAAGATCTGTCCATTTTTGACAGTGGGGTGTTAAAATCCCCTCCTATAATCATGTTGCTGTCTATATTTTCTTGAAGTCCTCTAAGATTTTCTTGATGTATTTAGGTGCTCCTATGTTGGGTGCATATATATTTACAATGTTTATGTTTTCTTGGTGGATTCTTCCCTTGAGTGTTATGGAGTGACCTTCTGGGTCTCTCTTTATGGCTCTTCTTTTGAAGTCTGTTTTGTCTGATATGAGTATTGCTACCCTGGCTTTTTTTCCTGTCCATTTGCTTGGAAAATTTGTTTCCAGCCCTTCACTTTGAGTCTGTGTAGGTCTTTTGTCCTGAGGTGGGTCTCTTGTAGGCAGCATATGTTTGTTCTGAAGTACTCTCCTTACCATCTGGTTTTTCAATGTCTGCTACAATTTTCAATCTCCTGTTTTCAAATATGCTGTGTTTCTGATGGTTATTTGCTCTGTTCCTCCACAGATCAACCAGGTTTTTCTCAAATGTGTATGGGGAAGTGGAATCTACTCCCTTCTACTACACCACCATCTTCCTTCCTCATATTTACACTTGTTCTAAATGTACCATTGTTTTTTATCCACTCATTTACTGATGGGCACCTAGGTTGCTTCCAGCACTTGGCTATTGTAAATTGTGCTGCTATGAACATTGGGGTGCATAGGTTCTTCTGAATTGGTGTTTCAATATTCTTAGGGTATAAGTTCAGCAGGGGAATTGCCAGGTCAAAGTCAGTATTCAGAAATTGAAGGCATTTTTGTGCACTAACAACAAAATATGAGAAACACAAATCAGGAAAAATCCTATTTGCTATAGCAACAGGAAAAATAATAAAGTACCTAGGAATAAACCTAACCAAGGAGGTAAAACACCTGTACTCAGAAAACTACACAACACTGAAGAAAAAAATTAAGGAAGACACAAGTAAATGGAAGCATATACCATATTCATAGATTGGAAGGATGAACATCATCAAAACGTCCATACTACCCAAAGCAATCTATAGATTCAATACAATCCCTATCAAAATACCAATGACATATTTCACAGATATAGAACAAGCATTTTACAAATTTATATGGAACCATAAATGACCCCGAATACCTGCAGTAATTTTGAAAAAGAACAAAATAGGAGGGGTCATTGTTCCTCTCAGACTGCCTTGTATGCTTTTTTTGACAGCTATTTGAAGTATTGATGTGAAAATATACACAGGCAGTTTTGATTTTCTAAAACTGAAGTCAATTACATATATATCTGTTAATGTTATCCACAACTTGGATTGACAACCTCAAGAAGTAGTTGAATTTATTAATATAAAAGTAATTTTTTGACAAATTAAAGTCATTTTTTATAGCCCCTTGATAGACTTGGTTCATGTCTGAAAGGAACACTATACAACACATACACAGGTGACTATTGGTTCTGTAAATTAACTTCATTGATATTATATATTGATGGTCTTTTAGATACATTCTCCAATGTAAATAATCAGGACTATATTCCTGAAGTCAGATAATATATATGCATAATGGAATAAATTACAATATTTTCAAAATGACCTTTGGAGAAATATAAGAAAGAATTGACCTTTTGGTTTGTTAAACTGAAGTCTTCATTTTGACTTTGACCCTCACTTGTTGGGTAATAATCTAAATTCTCGAAGAGTCACCTTGCTCATCCGTTCAGTAGATATAATATCATCCATCCTGTTGAGTGGTTTGAAAATTAAGTGAAATAATATAAATAACACATTTGTTCAGTCTACTAGAATTAATAATGTTAGCTTCTTCCATATTATAATTTCATATTATCTTGAAATTTCTCAGTGATTGTGAATGTCTTATTTATATGCCTTACCAGAAAATAAATGCAGTTATTCCTTGTAACTGAATTGTTACTGTAGGTTATGAGCAAAAACAAAATTTTCTTTTGCATCTTTACCTCCTGTTGTAAAATGTATGATTTATAATAAGTGAGATCAATGCTTTATAAAAAGGAACCATTAAATCAGAAAATGTGTTCTCTTCTTTCATGGAAGGAAATTATTAGCTAAAACATGTATTAAGTGCACCTTGTGATCTAGGCCAAGGTGCACCACATGCTGCTGGTTGCTTTCTCTCCTGCCTGTGACAAAGCCAAACGTCCTCATTCAGTCCTGTCACTCTTTCTCATTCTCCCAGATTCTTAAAAATCCTTCTCAGTGCATCACTCCAAGAAGTCACTTCACAATGTGAAGAAACTACTTAATATTCCTGTATGATACGTTATGGTATGGAGAAATGAGGTAGATACATGGACATAAGGAATTAAAAATAATTAACTATGGAGCTATCTTTTAAAAATATGCTTGTCAATCAACATTTACACTGACCATACAACCATATAGCTGAATATTATATCACTGGGAAAATGCCAGTTATTAGTACTGTTCTGAATCCTTCAAGAGTCAGATAAAGATCACAATTTAGAAAATAGTTTCTCTAAAACAATGGTCATTTTGACAATACTGATGATGCATATTCTTCAACAAGAAATGTTACAAAGCCTTCATATCATCCATTATTAAATAATCATGTATGGAAACACATATGTAATATAGTTCACTAGTAATAAGTGATCACATGGAAATATTTATAGTAATACAATGGTAAGCAACAAGTAAGTTGACAATATAAAATAAAGAAGTAATGAATTTCCAAATCAATGGTAACAACTATAATTGCTGTGAAGTGTATAAAACACACACACACACCTTGAGAACTGACATGGTTGGGGAAGGGAGAGATAATACATGGGGTGGACATTGAAAGAAGAGTATGATTTACTAGATGGGATGGAGAAGATAAGATAAAGATCTTCTTGCAGCAGAAATTGCCTTTCCACTAGTTGCCTTTCTTTTTCTTTTGTTCCTTAAAAACCAGAACTCAAATTTTATTTGTGATAGCATTGTGACCAACTACAAATACCATCATCTCCAAACTTCCTTGCAGTCACCAGAGACCAATAAGTTATACTTGGAAATTTTGGGAAGCTGTCCCTTTCAAAAAGAAAATGCACTCTTCTCTTTCTTTTCTTTCTATGCCTTGAATAGTCATGACACTGGGGAGCACAACAGTCATCTTGGAACTGTGAATGAGTGGGAGGATGGCAAGAAGGGAAAGAAGGGAAATGTGTGCTGCACACGGCATGCTTGAAACTCAACTCAAACTGACAACTTCTCGACTTACTGTTAATGAAGATAAATTAGTTCCTGTCTGTTTAAGTTACTATTATTTGGGTTTTCATTTTTCTGGAATCAAATGCATTTTTAACTGATACAGGCAATAGAGAAAATGTATTATCCCAAATAGTAGAAGTCCAAAAACAAGCAAGATCTAGATTTGGTTAATTAAGTAACTTTAATCATCAAAATACAGTACTGTGTGAACTCCTTCCTTCTTTATGCTCTGCCATCCTTAGATAACTGATTTTCTTATAAAGTAAGCTCCTCCCCTATAATCTCTTTAGTCCTGATGATCACATCTTTGCAATATCCTGAGAAAGGACAAATAGGTTTTCTTCCCTTTGTTTTATTTTTAAGAATAAGGAAAACTTTTCCTAGTAAGTCTCCAGTAAGTCTCATTGTCTAGAATTGCACCCCAAGTCTGTGCCTAAAGTAATTAATAAAAGTGAATATCATACCACAATTGCAGCGATAAACCTTGAGTCGCCTCTGGAGTAGAGGAGGGGACTGTTTCACCCATGAAACACACATTTGAGAGACAGAAAGTGAACACCTGGAGAAAATTGCAGTTCTGTCCTCAACAAGAGAGGGAAGGAATGACTGACAAATGAGCACCCAACTGCTAGAGAAAAACATTTTAAAAAGTGAAAAATAGTCCACAACATAAAAGTAGAAAAAATCTGGTTTTATTCAAGATAATTTTCTGAAAAAAAAAATCATTGGCAGGCAATTTTGAAGATGAAACAGATTTCAGCCTAAAAAATACTTTGCATTTCAAGAAAGATTACTACATTCAAAGCTAGAGATTTTGGAGAATATTTTCAAACAGTGTGAAAACTTGGACATTTTTAGCAAGGGAAACAATTCATGAACATTCTTCAAGATGATTAATATGGTTTGGGTTTGTAAGATTGATAGATTAAAGGCTACACTGAAGAAAGAAACTCTTAAAATAAATCAGGGTTGAACCTGGAACCATGGAACTGGAATAGGGGCTATAGAACTGCGGAGAAGGAAATATATATTCATTTCCAAAGGGAGAAGCTACAAGTATAGGTGATAGATTGGATATGAAAATGAAGAATACAGAATCAAAGATAACTCCATAGTTTGAGTTTTTAGAAAGAGAGGGAAGATTCATGTATGAGATTAGTTAATAATCTCAAAAAGAAGAACCCATTTGGAGAAGTGAATGATGAATTTGTTTTAGGCTTGTTGGTTTCTAGGCAACAATTACATATTCCAAGTGAAATGTTCAACAAGCATTTGAAGACAAACACGTGTATTTCATCATGGCTGTGGATTTGCAAGCCATCTGCATAAAGGTGTGAAGGGTAAGTAAAGATATACAGAGTGAGAGATTTGAGCAAATAGATATATAATTCTTAAAATCAAGAGGGACATTCTGATTATGTTTGCAAGTTATTAGAAAGGAATTAGCAGAGAATGAAAAGTTGGAGGACATGGAAAAGTTATGTGACTGAAATAAATGAGCTGTGGAATGCTAAAAGCAGTGCTGATAAGGAGTAGAGATCATAAACTGAGATTAGTGCTAGAAAGGAAAAGTGACATAATTTGAGGTAGAAAAATCACACATAACAGAATTGGTCCTGCTTGTGTAGATATCCTTAGAGTCAATGATAAAGGTCGTATGTTAAGTAAGTTAGAGCTGTAGGGACAAGAGTGGTGACAAAGAATGGAGAAGGAGGTAGGATAGTTATTGTAGAACCAATGAGTCGGGGAGTCAGTTACACAGAAATACAACAGTGCAGATCCCATCTGTGGCATCATTCTAAAGAACCCACAATGGCTGATTCTGCATGTTTACAGTGGTGTTAGCTAACTACCCGGACAGCTGAATTTCTCACTTTTACCCATATTGTTTGCATAATGTAAACACATCTATATTATAGGTTTGATATAGACAAGTATAAAGTAAGATATACAAAGCCCATAAAGAAACACATAATAATCAATGTATTATAAGTCTTGTGGAATGAATGAGAGAAATACACACAATTAAAAAAGATTTTAGTTTTGGGGGTAGTACACATTCATACCAGAGAAATGAAGTTCTGATATTTGGTGAAAATACTTTCAGAGATGCAGAAAATTTTCTATAAAATATTAAAGCTGTGTTTGCAATATATTTGGTGTCCATTTTAACAGCAATTTTTTTCTGTTGAAGTTTCTATATACTATTATTAATTTTATGTTAGAAAAAAATTAAAAGCAACAAACCAGCTGAAGAAGAAATATTAAAAATAACACAAACTTTACCTTCTAAAAAAAAAAAAAGAAAATTCAATGACAATCTCTGTTGATTCATACTGATTAAATCACCCTATAATCCATTCTGTCTGCATAACAGTCAGTTTTTACAGTGAATGCTTAAATATAATAACTGCTTTGCAAAAAAAAGAAAAAGGAAAATGAAAGCAGATATCAGGGTGTTATGATGGTACTTTTCACAGATGACTAGTTATTATCTCAACTAGTTATTATCCCAACACACTTGATTATTATCTAGTAATTTTTTATTGCAAGTAATTTAATTTTTAATGAGTCATCAACCAACACTTTTGGAAGAGAGTTTCTCTCATTATTTACTGACTAGCTCTGAAATGTTGTACTGATTGGCATGTTAATGCCAAAAGGATTTGTGTCCATACAGTTTACTATTTCCCCCAAAAGCACCTTTTCTTTAGTAAATCATGTCGCATCTCTAATAGTCTACACTGTTCAAACACTGGAGGAAACAGAGCAACTGAATTAAATATCTGGACAACTGAAGCTGTTGATTTATTTGACCTGAATTATTGGTGTTATCATAATGTTATGCTCATAGTTTTATCTGTCACCTGTAAGTATTATTAGTCAATCCATGTAACTTCCTAATAGATAAATGACATATTCATGCACTTCTTCTAGACCCTATGATAAAAAAAAGTTAGTGTGCAATTGATATCATCAATAGGTACAAATGTCCTGGTACTATAAATTTATTTATAAAGAATTAGAATATACAGATACTAATTAAAATCATGACTAATGTAGTAATATCAAGTACAATATGGATTTGCAGAACATTTCATTAAAATTTGTGTTTCCTTAGGCCAGTACACAACCACAAGAGGAAGCTGCACTTTTGAAACAGATTCTGGAAACTGGACCACAGTCTTACTCCAGACTCTGAAGGTGACTTGGACTGGGCCATTGGCAGCAGAACCCCTTCTGAAGCACTGAGGGCAGACTCTGACCATACACCAGGTAATCTACTAGAGTAATCGACTCCTGGAAACCTGCTTTAATTATGTAAGTGAGTGTCAGAGTGAGTCGCTTATGTCAGTGAGGTAGTAGAGATCAATAGGCCTTATGAAAGGAGAGTCATCCCTTTCTATTTAACCTCTGAATTACTGAATAGACTCAGAAATGACATTGCTACAAGGGAATCCATGACTCATATTTTAAGAGACTCACAGATTTTATTTTCTCTACCCTAAGTGTGCCCTTAATTCCCTAATCAAGGCAGGGACAAGTCAGGGGCAATCAGATTAATGCATGCAGTAGCAGAGGTATGCAATTAGCACCGATAAGAATTCTGTTGATGCTACAATGGCCAGGAGTTGGCCACCAATTTTATTCCAGTCCCTCTGAAGTGCCAGGACAAAGATGTAGAAGGTAAGTGGTAATGGAAAGAATGAACATCTACAAAGTCTTGACAGGTCTTGCTTTGTGCCATGTGATTTGGGATTAGTGTAACCTTTAATGAATAGTTTTACAGTTAATAGAATCAGTATAAGTAGCCTCTTGACCTTACTTACTTTGACCCTGGTGCCTACTCAGTACTTTTCTTAGAAATCAACTTTGCCTAGGGGTAAAATATAATGTTGTTTACGGATAAGTTTTCTTAAAAAATAAGAAATTACATAAAATATTATATAATAGTTTAGAGGGCATTACTGGATGAGGTTAACAATTTTTTATATTCAATTTCATTTTTTATTCATTTCAGGTGTACAGCATAGTGATTAGACAACTCTATACTCTATAAAGTGTTCCAGTTGATATTTCCAGTACCCAACTGGCACTATATATAGTCATTACAACATTATTGACCATATTCCCTATGCTGTACCTTACATCCCCATGACTATTCTGTAACTGCCAATCTGTAGTTCTCAATCCCTTCACATTTTTCACCCAGGCCCTCAGCCCCTCTCCCATCTGGCAACCATCAGTCTGTTCTCTGTATCTATGAGTCTGTTTCTGTTTTGCCTGTTTGTTTATATTGTTCTTTAGATTTGACATGTAAGTGAAATCATATGGTGTTTGTTTTTCTCTGACTGCCTTATTTCACTGAGTAGAATACCCACTATTTCCATTCATGCTGTCAAAAATGGTAAGATTTTGCTCTTTCTTATGGCTGAATAATATTTCATTCTATCAATGTTTCACAGCTTTTTGATCCACTCATCTATTGATGAGCATGTGGGTTTTTTCTATAGCTTGGCTATTGTAAATAACACTGCAATGAACATAGGGTTCATATATTCTTTTGAATTAGTGCTTTGGATTTCTTTGAATATATACCCAGAAGTGGAATCATTGGGTCAGAAGGGTGTTGCATTTTTTATTTTTTTATGAACCTCCATACTGTTTTCCATAGTGGCTGCAACAGTTTGTATTCCCATCAATAGTGCACAAGGGTTTCCTTTTCTCTACATCTTCACCAACACTTGTTTTTATTGATTTATTGATGATAGCTATTCTGACAGGTGTGAGGTGATATCTCAATGTGGTTTTAATTTGCATTTCTCCGATGATTGGTGAAGTTCGTCATCTTTTCATATGTCTATTGGCCATGTGTATGTCATGAGGTTAACATTTAAATCGGAAAACTGCAAGCAGATTGCCTTTCATAATGGGGATTATCCTTATTCAATTAGTTGATGTTCTAAATAAAACAAAACAGATGGACTGCCCAAGCAAAGGGTAATCACCCCAGCAGACTGCCTTGGACTTCGTCTGCACCACCGGCTCTCCTGGGTCACTAGCCTGCTGGCCCGCACTCTAGATTTGAGGCTTGCCAGCATTTGTAATCATATAAGCCACTTACTTGTAATAAGTGTATTTCTATAATTCTATATATATTCTATATATAGTCATTTCTATATATATTTCTATATATATAGTTACTCTTTTCTGGAAAAACCTAATAAAATATTACTTGAAAAAATGGAAACATAGGCACAATGAAAAAGAATAAGATTATATGGAATTAAAATAACTTTTCATAGGGAAAATATGTGAGGTTGTCCCAGTTATTTTATGACTAGTGAGAAGAGAACAATAATTTTATTATTTTTTATTTTCAGACAGATTGAAAATATCATGATGTTCAATTACAATATATGTGCTCATTCTTATTTAAAGTTATTCCTAATTCATCCTCAAGTTGAATATTCTTATTTCTTTTGACCTGCCAAGTTGTAGTTCCTCTTCCTTTCACCATTTTTTTTTCTTAAAAAAAACATGAAGTTAGTATACACCAGGTTATATGAGTATCTTAATAGAACAGGATATCAAATCAACTCACTGAGGTCAGTAATTAGGAAGATTTAATATTCAACTAAGGTTATTTCAGTGAAAAAAGATGTATTATTTAATACGGTGCTGGAATACCTGGCTATTCACCTGGAAAGAAATGAAATTAAACTAATTTTTCTTCTGATTAAGGACTTAAATGTAACAAATAATGACAATGAAATTCTTGCAAGTAAACAGAAGATAAACAATGTGCAATTTAAAGGAAGGTTCTAACTTACAAAAGTTCAAAAGCTACAAAAGATAAGCTGTATATATTTAATTATATGAATTTATAACTGTGGTCTAAAGATTCCATAAACAAAATCAACAGACACATAATAGGTTACAAAATTATCTTAAAGATTACTTAAGAAAATTATCTTAAAGTTATATATATATATAACTTTTACAAACTTACTAGGAGCCACAATTTTAGCAAGCAGAAAAGATTTCCATAACCAATTCACAGATGATCAAATTCGCATAATCACCAAATATATTAAATGACACTCAAGTTCACAAGTCATCAGAAAAAAATGCAAATTACATAATAAAGAGATGGAAAAGATTTTCAAAAACCACCTACAGATGGCTGAGAGAAGGACTGAAGGAGCAGGAGAAGGTTCCTCATCCACAGTTATGGGGAATGTCCCATTTTGGAAAGCATTCTGGCTATATGGAAATAGGAAAATCAACACAGAGCACATACACATGCAGATGTTTATTTCAGCATTATTAGTAGTTGAAAAATTAGAAACAAAATGAATACCCATTATTCATACAATCATTTAATTGTTCCTTTGTTGCTCTATTGGCTTACTGAGTGACAGGCACTGTTCTAGGTCCTGGGAATACATTAGTAAATAAAAGACAGAAATTGCTGCCAAAGTGGAGTTCAGATTCTCCAAGTAGAGACAAGATAATGTAACAAACATCATAAGTGGATAGATTGTATGGACCGTTAGAAGTTGAGGAGAAAGAAAGGATGGAGTAAGCAGGACTTGGAAGGTCAAAGGATGGGTGCATGCCTTGCAGTCAGTAGGGAAGCAGGGAGGGAAGGGATGCAGTTGAAATAGGCTGATCAAAGTAGGCTGCACTGAGAAAATGTCATTTGAAAAAAGACTTAAAAGAAGTGAGGAAGTGAGCCATGTGGATACCCAGGGAAAGTGTTCCAGCCAGAGTGACAGCCACGGCCAAAGGCCCTGAGATCAGAGGCCACCTGGTTGATGTCCTGACCTGGGCCCTAGTGATGGTTTTGGTGATCAAATTATGGTTGTGGGGCTGTCCTGTAGGACATTGGGCAGTAAAGCTGGTCTCTACCCACTAATTGCTGGTAGCATTTCTATCTAAGTCTTGACAACTCAGAATGTCTTTAGAAAGTGCCAGCTATTCCCTGGGGACCCAAATCACCACCGCTCTGTTGAGAACCCAGAGAAACAACCTGGATGCCAATGTAACTTGTTAAATACCCAGCATACGGTATCATGTGGCCACTAAAAAGAAAGTTTGGTGCTATACAGTTGACATGTAGGGAGTTCCAAAGATTTTGTCAAAGGAGTTAAACAACACTCAAAATGATTATATAGTATAATCCAATTTTTCTCAAGCAAAGACTGGTAACACATTTTATTTGTGCACATGAATAAATATGTAGGTAGGTATTTCTGTGAATAACTACATGAGCATGAAGAAAGGGATGATAAAAGTCTCTTACTCATTTATTAATGTGGATTACTGTTTGGATGGTGACAGGGTTGGAGTAAAGAAGAAGGGAAATAAATCCAAAAGTAAAAGAAAATAAGTAAAACAGGCACTGCACCTCACAAGGAAATCTAATATATATTATGGTGGAACATTTACATATTTGTAGAATTGTGGTAGATATTTTTAAGTTTAACCACTTCAAAAGCATGAACAACTGCTTTTTACTCTGAATATTCATTTTTTACTACATCAAACTAAAAAATTTTTGCACAGAAAAGGAAATCATCAACAAAATAAAAAGATAATACACACAATGGGAGAATATATTTGTTGACACATCTGATCAGGGGTTAATATACAAACTTTATAAAGTCCTTACAAAACTCAACACCAACGAAAACCAAACAACCCACTTTAAAAATGGGCAGAGGATATCAAAAGACATTTTTCCAAAGGGGACATACGCATCGCCAATAGACATATGAAAAAATGCTCAACATCCCTAATCATCAGACAAATGCAAATTAAAACCACAATGAGATACCATCTTACACCTGTCAGAATGGCTTTTATCAATATATCAACAAACAACAAGTGCTGGTGAGGATGTGGAGGAAAGGGGAACCCTTTTGCACTGATGGTAGGAATGGAGACTGGTGCAGCCACTATGGAGAACAGTATGGAGATAGCTCAAAAAATTAAAAATGGATCTGCTTTTTAACTCAGGAATCCCACTTCTGGGAATATATCCTAAGGAATCCCAAACACTAATTCAAAATAACACAAGCACCCCTATGTTCACTGCAACATTATTTACAATCACCAAGATATGGAAGCAGCCGAAGTGTCCATCAATAGATGCGTGCTTAAAACAACTATGGCACATTTACACAGTGGAATATTACTTGGCAGTAAAAAGAATAAAATTTTATCCTTTGTGACAGTACGGATGGACCTGGTGAACATTATGTTAAGTGAAATAAGATAGTCAGAGAAAGACAAATATCATATTATTTCACTTATGTGTGGAATCTAATGTACAAACTGAACAAGGAAAATGGGGACAGACTCATAGATGGAGAGCAGGATGATAACCAGTGGCGGGGGGGGCGTGTGGAGGGATCGAGCAAAATTGAGCAGAAAAGAAAAAGGACTCATGGACATGGACAACAGTGTGGTGACTACTGGGCAGAGGAGAATATAATGGCACTAAAAGGTAATGGAAAAAATACAGTAACAATTAAAAATAATATTCATTCTTTCCTCAATATTTCTTTTCATCAATTGTACATTACTAAGAATTACATTTTTTCTAAAATTTTTTAAATGTATATAAGCTGAAAAAAGGAAAAGATGTCTAGTAATCCCAGTAGAGTGACATAACCATCTATAAATACATGTTTGTATTAAGCAGTTTAGAAAATACAGTGTAAGTTTTTATGTTATGGCATGTTTTTGGAATTTAGTTTTGGTTGTAACATAGTATTTTATATTTTAGAGATATCATAATCTATAAAATTTTAAATGAAATTATTTAAAGTTAAATTTTTTACTAACACATTCACTATAATAAATATCAATAGTATATATTTAGATGTATACTTATTGTGACATTTGTTGTAGTTATGGTATAAGTATAAATACCACAAACAATATACATTTTTTAACTTTTATTATTCTGAAGGATCAGTATATGTTTCTTTACTTAAAAAGTTATGAAAAATAAGTTGATTTTTACTTTTGCTACTAAGATACAGATAGTACTATCTAGATACACATCTGTAAATTTTAAAAATCTTTTTAATTTTTCAATTACAGTTGATGTCTGATATTATATTAGTACCAAGTGTAGAGCATTGTGATTAGACATTTAATAATTTATGAAATTATCCTCCCCAAAAGTCTTGTACTCACCTTGTACCATAGTAATTACAATATTATTTACCATATTCCCTATGTGGCATTTTACATCCCTGTGGCTATTTTGTAACTGCCAATTGTACATATTAATCCCTTCACCTTTTCCCCCCTCACTCCCTCCCATTTGACAACCATTATTTCCAGCTTGTCCTCTGTATCTATGTTTTTGTTTTGTTTGTTCATTTATGTATTCTTTAGATATTTGCAGCATTTTTTCTTATCTTGAGACAGTATTTGAAAACTACAGAGCAGATCTGCCAGCATAATATTATTAATGGTACAGAATGTATTGTAGATTCAGTTTACAAAAAGGTAAAAGTATAATCAATGGACATGAGAAGGTTTCCTACATATTCAAAAAGACAAATATAAGTGATCAATTGCTTTTAATGAAACAAATTAAGGACTATTAATGGTAGCATTTTTTAACCTTTGTGGCTTGTGTGAGTTCATTAAAGACCACATAAAATGTTTTGGGTCTGTTTATTTATGCAATATTGTGCACAAGTAACGTGGTCCAGAGATAAAGAAAAGTAATCATTCTGACAAAATACTGTATAATTCTCCCTGGTAATCAGTACTTGAGACAACACATTTTTGTGGAGTGTTATCTTCAAAGCAGCCTGATTAGATCATATTTGATACACTAACACAGTTCACTGAACTTATTTAGGCATCTCTGAGACAATGGGCTGCTAAATATATTGTAAGGACATTAATTAATTTGACCCTCTGGGGGAAAACAAAATTCTTTCCGAGGAGGCCAGCAGATTCAAAGAGGCTATGATCTATTTCTAAGCATCACAGCATTCCTCTTAATTAAAAGTGTGTTTATGGACCTTTTCATTCATTGTTACCAAGATGAAGAATTAGATACAGAAGGAGGATGTTTTCAATGCCCAGCACGGGCCTATTTATGAGTCTTGTTGGAGCCATTGCTGAATTGCAGAGAGAAACTACAAGCATTAATCCACTCTCTAGTCTGCACATGAATAGTGTTTAGACAGATATACGAGATTTAATGGCAAGAGTGACATTTGTGTGACATGAATTAACAAAGGTATAAAGGAGATGGCTGCTGTCTCTTTTTTCCTTTCCCTCATAACTTTCTTTTCTTTTTTTTTAGTGGTATAATTGGCCATCTCCACAATTAGACTATAAACTCCAGGAGAGAGGGAGTCATGTCTTTTGTTATTTTTATATCCATTCCAGCTTTGAAGGTTGACTAGCACTTCCTAAATACTAGTGTAGATCTCGTGTTACTTGAATCTATCTCCTTCTGTGCTTTTTAACAGCAAAGTATTTTGAATTAATTAATGCAACAGGCATTTCTTGAATGCCTATTAAATACCACACAGTGTGTTGGGAACTGAAAGTATGAATGTACTAGGTGTTTGCAAAGTAATTGGAATGGAATATGCTGCTTGATATGACTCATATGCTTACTATTGTGCATTTCTATATTCACGATTCAAGGTCAAACAATACCACATGCCTGGTGATGCTAATGGTCTAATGTGTATAATAGCAGCTTAAAGCATAAAGTGTTCAACAAACATAACTTACTTGATACCTTGTAAACAGAGTACTGCAGGCTAGACAGGTGATAGCTGCACTTCCTGTTGGACAGACATTATTTCTACATTGTAAATGAGAAAAAAGCTAAATGACTTCTCTAAGCTTGAACCCGTGGTGAATGGAGCCTAATCCGAGCCCTTCTCCAGGACATCATTGTAGCATGTGCTGTCCTTCCTTACAGCTCTACCTAAATCTTCATATTTGGGGGCTATTTACCCTTTATTTCATTTCAGGCTTGTATCACCCTCTCAGCCTGGTCTCTGGTATCTGGTAGAGGGAGATTCTCGTATTCATTTCCTTGGGAGGGTTGGAGCTAGGTCAGGGATATGGAGCTAATTACAGAAAGGTCACATGATGCTGAGACATATCAAAGAATATGATTTGTAAAAGCATCTTTTGTTTTATCTGATCCTTGCATTGGAATTTATTATGGTACCAGTTCAGGGTGCACACATTTCTGTTTAAAATGATACAGGTTTGGGATCCTTCAAGGG
>PVKU01008691.1:0-70055 GCA_004027475.1 Anoura caudifer | reverse complement strand
CAGCAAACTCACAGGTATTAACAACCAGACCTAAAACAAAAGCCAACTAAGCAAACCACTACAACAGGAGCAGAAACACAGAAATGGAGATCACATGGAGGGTTAGCAATAGGGGAGTGGGAAGAGGAGAGAGGGGGACAAGGTACATAGAACAAGTAGCATAGACGGTAGGTAGAAAATAGACAGGGGGAGGGCAAGAGTAGTGTAGGAAATGTAGAAGCTAAAGAACTTGTGACACATGGGCATGAACTAAAGGGGGCAATGTGGGTGGGAGGGGGTGTGCAGGGTGGAGGGTAATGAAGGGGGGAAAACGGGACAACTGTAATAGTATAATCAATAAAATATAATTTAAAAAAAAAAAAAGACAGCCTTGGTGTAAACAGGCACAAGCCCAGCGTTCGTTCCCTTCCCTCTCAAATCACCTTTACAGAATTGCGGAATGCATTCACGCCGCACAGCCCCATTGAGGAGGGTGTCTGCAGCGACGCTTTATAGAGAATATGAAACATATGGGAAGGAGATGTTGGCACCAGGCTGCCAGCATTATGTTTGCAGGGGAGAAGATTCAGAACCCGCCCAGACTCCACACCGAACTCCGAGCCGCAGGTGCGCCGGCAGAGTCCCCGACACTCGGGCTGAATCGATTCGTTGGGTGTAAACAGAGCTCAGGGAGCTGCTTCGCTCGGGTCGGAGCTGTGAGCGGCACCGTCTTCTGCGGAGTCGCTGCACCAGGGCTGGATCAACGCATTTGAAAATGTCAGACTGAGAAAGGAAGTTTTCTCTCCGGGTTTTGAACACCTGGTGTGAGAAAATCTCACAGAAAGGTGATGGCAGAGGAAGAAGAGAGTAAGTCGTCGTCTTTCTGTGGAATATATTCCAGCACCACTGAGCAAAGCAATAGATGGTTCTGGTAATAGATGGTTTGTGTTTGGCACATAGTAAATGGCCCTCTGCAACGTCCACGGAGCCTGTTTGCATTGGAATGGTACGCTCCGTAGGTGTGCGCAGGTGAGGAGCATTATAAATGCCATAATATCATGAAACTCCATCTGCTCAGAGGTGGGTGGCGAGTGGGGCCACTCAGGCCATCTATAAAACTTGTGTCTAAAGTTCTCCCCAGACCACGGCCAAGGTTGGGCTCGATGCCCGAACAAAGCGGAGAGACCTGGAGCTCAAGTTCCAGAGACTTCGGTTTCCCCAATACGGAATGAGATTGGACTTCACCAACTGGCCTCTGGGCTAGAGTGGACCTTAGAGGCTCCGCCATCCAACAGCCACATTCATTGCTGGTGAGACAGGGCTAGAGAACGGGCTTGGCCAGCCCAGAGTCACCAGCGAGTCAGAGCCAGAGCTGGGGACTCCCAGCCCAGTGCTCCGTGCCAGGAGTACGTACCGCCCTGCTCAGAGCGCGGGAGTTGCCGTGTTGGCTTCAAGGCGCTGAGATGAGGGGAAGGGAATGAAAACCCGGGCAGGGTTCCAGCGACTCCTTGAAAGGACCTTCCCAACCCCGGCATGAAGCTCAGCCCCTCCTCACACCAAGGATTGGGCTGAACGGCAACTCCCAAGGTGGGAGGTCCGCATCCTCACTCCTGCACCACCGTTGCACAGTCCTTTGCACGGTAAAGAACAGCAACTATGACTCGACGTGGCAAGAGATGTGATTAAATTCAAGATTTTGAGAGGAGGCGTTTACCCCAGATTCTCACAGTGGTTCCCAAATGCAGGCACGTGTCTCCTTCTGAGACAGAAGCTGAGGGGGTTTTGGGGACAGAAGAGGAGAGGCCCTGGGACGAGGTCAGAGTGGTGGGGGCCTGAGCCCAGGTGCGCCTGCAGCTACCAGGAGCCGGAAGATGCAGGAGTAGATTCCCCCCTGGAACCTGCAGAGGCAGCACGGCCTGCGTGCACCTACCTGATGTCGGCTTCCGCTCAGTGAAATGGACGGCAGCCTGCAGCCTCCGGCGCGGTGAGAGGGCACAGCTGCGACCCACCAAGTTCGTGCTAGCGTGTTACAGCAGCGCAAGGGAGCCCGGGTCCCCTTAACTGCTAATTCTGGCTGTCCTCGCGGCCTCCTGCCCCACTCCCTACGCCCTTGGCGTGAGGGCCGCAGGCACACGCAGACATGCACGCGCATGCGCACAAGCATGCACACCCATGTTCACACGCCGCCTCCTTCCCTCTTTTCAGCTCCACAGCTGACCTCAGACCACCCTCCAGGTAACACTTTCTTCTCTCCTCCTTTCTCACTCATCCTTCCCAGCTCCTTTTATCCCCGGGGGCCTTGCATCCCATCAGCTACCCTGAATTGTTTCCCTTCCCTTCCCCTTCACCAGAGACAACCGTGGCCTGGAAGCCCATGAGTGCGCCTCACTGAGGTAGCAAGAGGGATGACAGCCCAATGAGCTCCCAGGTGCTGGTGCCAGTGCTGAGTTTTCTGAATGAAAGCAAATGTGAGGGCGTTGCTGGTGGGATGAGCCAGAGCTTGGCCAGGGTTTTAGGGTCAGCAGCACTGTCCCTAGGCATGGAGGGGAGGCACCCCCATCAGCAAGGCCCTTCTATCCATACACACTAGGCCAGGAGGGGCCTGGGCAGGCTTGCCAGGAAAAAAGAGGACACCCAGTTAAATCTGAATCTCAGTAAACGACAAATAAGCAGGTCCCATGCAATATTTGGCACACATTTATACTGAAAATGTTTTCATCTGAAATTCAAATTTGACTGGGTGCCCTACATTTGCTAAATCTGGCCACCCTGGACCTGGCCTCGGTCCCCAGCTGGTACTCTGGACAGTGCCTTTTGCTTGCAACATCACAGCCTACCTGTAAAAGGAGCACCTGCCCAGGCCACTGGAAGCTGCACTTGGACAGAAGCCAAGAAGTCTGTGGCATTTTGAGTCCTTGCCAGAACTCTAGGGACCTCAGACGGGCATGCTCACCGACCGGAACCCAGGCAGAGCAAGAGAGCCGACCTGCTGAAGGTGAAACCATGGAAAACCAAGGGACGGTAGAAGATGGATCGGAAAAGATGCACGACCTTCCAGCAATGCCTCACTCAGCCCTCACGTGCTCCTCGAGGCGCTGCCGACACAGAGCCGAGGGAAGCAGAGCTCCCGTGCTGAGGGAGGCGCAGAGAACCCCGCGGAGCTGTCCACCCCGATGACGCTGGACTCACCCTCGGTCGCTGATGCATCTTCTCCGCACCTCCTCCCAGCCCGTGAAATCGGCTGCTGATTCCGGACCTTCCCTCTCCTGCACAGTCCCCACACCTCAATCAGCATTCCTGCCACCTTGCTGCTCTTTGCTTTACCTTGAACACTGTCCTCTATAAACCTGCTGTCTCAGGTCACATGCCACCCCACTGCCCCCTTCCTGGCTCTGGGACACCACAGACTAGATGAAGCGACTCCTCTTATTGCCATTGACGGTCTCCCTTGAGCCTGTCTAATAAAGACCAAACCCGCTGACATGGCCTTCAGGAGCCCCCGGGGTCTGCACGCACCTTCCTCGACTTCCCCCAGCCTACCCTAAGCACCGAGTGCTGCAGGCACTTGGATGACAAGGACGAAAGTGACCTATTTGCAGTCCTTCCTCCTGCTTCTCTTTAGAGTCTGGGACTCAGAAAACTGAGAAGGGAAAACCAACTTAGCTCAGCATGGCCCACACAAGGATGCTTCTCCACCCCTCCCCAACCTGGTAAGCCGATGCTGGGCAGGGGAGAGACCCCAGGACACCGGGCCTGGCTCAGGAGCCCCCTCGCCTCAGCCAGAGACACAGGTGACTTCCACACGGGCCCAAGATTACACAGTTAGTTAGAGATGGGGCCAGGTTTCCAAGCCAGGCAGTCCAAGTCCAGAGCTGCTGCCTTCACTGCTCCGTGACGCTGAGTCCATGGGGGTCTTGGCCAGGGGACATCTGTGCGCAAGGGCAGATCAGGGAGAGAAATCCATATTCTGCTTCTGAAGGCTGTGGTGACACGTCCTCCCATCCCTGCAATGACACTACAACTCTGCAGGCCCCAGCTCGTTCCAGGGACCCCTCAGGGACCCAGGCTCCTTTCATTGTGTGGCTCCAACCCTACCCCCCACCAGGTCCTTGGCATTGTCTCCACTTGGAAGGTAAATGAAGTGAGGATCATATGTTCCAGGCTTTATAAGCCAGAACTGGACGTGGTGCACGTAATGGGTGTCCTAACATGTCACCCAGATCCCCCACCAAGACTAGAGGATGCAGCCCCCTTGCTGCTGGGGAAATGCTGGCTGGCACCCCCTCAGGGACTTCCCTGGGCTGAAGAGCTGTCCCTCACGGCCTCACCCCCTTCCTAGGACAGCACAGGGGTACAGAGCCCAATTCCCTCGACCCAGCCGAGGACAACTCTCAGGAGCCACGCCAGCTGCGGAGCGCGGCCCTGCACCGTGGAAGCCGCGGCACCCACACGCCACACGGCGGCCTCACTTCTCCCTCCGCCAGTCCTGCTCAGGCCCGCCTTTCTGTTGTCTGGGTCTCACGGGCCCTTCCTGTCTGCGGAGCCCTTTCAGAGTCCGCTTCCCGAGAAGCCAGAACCACGAAGGCACACACATGTCGCTTCTGCTCACATTGCATCAGCCCAGACTCAGGTGGCAGCCAAAGGGCCCGCAGAGCGTGGTCTCCCGGTGCGCACAGGAGCCGGGAGGGCGCGGCGCGATCCCCACCCGCAGCATGTCCATAGGGAGCTGCCCTCCTCACCTGACACCTGCCCGGTGCGGAGGACCAGGGCGGTGAGGGGGTGCTTGCAGGTAGAAGTGGAGCATGTATTTCACCCCGAGAGCATGATTCCAAAGCCCTTGGAATCAACCCCCTTCCACTTTCTGGGATCAATAAAATGTTATTTTTCTACCTTCTGCAAGCTCTATTCGCAGATCTATAAATGTGGCCCCAAATATTGGACAACAGAGAGGAGCTGTGAGGATTCGCAAGAGAATCTACGCAAAATTAACTACCCCAGGAGCTGCTATGGAAAAATTCCTTTCTCGGTACTTAGTGAGCCCAAGTGTCCTGGCATCTGTTTGACCTGTGTAACAACACCGACCTCTGACTATCCGCTTGTGGGCTGGGGCACTCAGACAGCTCCTCCTGCAAGAGCTGACCAAGTAGGAATGGATTAGCAAGCTAGAGAATTCAACACGATCACTGCTTTACTTTCTGTCTAACAAAACTTTGGAGATGTTTTCCTTTGCTGTTAAACTACTTGATCTCAACTCAGCGATCAGCAGCCCCAACGACTTTGGACTTTGGTGGTTTGCGTGAGTTGGACCAGGATCTGTTGCCGGAATCTGGCGTTCGCTCGAGGTGGGCCTTTGAAGGCAGGCCTGAGACTGGGCTGGCTCGGGCTGGAGGTGCCTCCCAGCTTCAGGCTTCCCACCGACGAAGGTCCAGCTCTTGTGGAAAGAGGTTGGCTGGGCGGACCAGATTGGCAGGAGTTTGAGACAGCTTCCTTCTTGCCTCATGATTTGAAACCAAACCAGCATAAACCAACAACATAATCAGAGCATTGAGAGGCTCTCAGAACTGAATCCAATCCATACAATAGCAGGCAAGGAATGCTGGAGTACCGGGCGGGCGAGGGGGCGGGGGAGCGGGGTCAACATGAACTCTACTTAGCACTCGGCTGAGGTCCCGGAGCCCAGTCCCAAGACACGGGGCGGGAGTCGGGGGAGTAACACCACTGTGCTCACAGCAGCAAGGCCTCGGGGCTTCTGAAACCAGAGCACCGGCGCTGCAACGCCAGCGTGCTCCTTCGTAGCGACGACGTGTGGGGACTGGCCACCTAACTGCGCTCTGAGTGAGTGGTCCCATCTCTGAAGTGGGGATCAAAATAGCGCCTACATCACCCTGTTAATGTGAAAATTAGGTGAAAGAAATCCTGGAAGCTCTTCAAAAGCACCTGGCATTCATCAGCTATGCAATGCAGGTCATTGATACTGTTGCTGCCGAGGCCACCGTTTACCGGTACTAGTCTTAGGACGAGTGTCACAGAAGGCGTCTCCGTGAGTTGATTAATGTTCTCATGGAAGACTTCGCTGCCCCAGGTCTGTGCTGAATCCTGGAGGTGGGGACATTGTTCCTGCCCTCAAGCGACCACAGGAAACAACGAAAGGAGAGAAGGTTCCGGGCTGATCCTAGTGGCTCCAGGTCACAGGAGAGCACAGAGGAGCCTCCTGCCATAACTCGTGGGCGCATCCCTGCTGGCCACGCCCTTTTAGCCTGCAAAGAGCTGCAATGGCTGACGGAGGACACGCAGGAGCCCTGGGTCCCGCGTGGAAGGAGAGGCAACGGGAGACTCGGTCTGAACGGACAGTGTGCCAGGAGGGGCGATGACAGTTGTTACTACTGACACGGATCCCGGGGTCCCACCTCTGTGGCCGCGCACACACCCCCGTCCTCTGAAGGTGGGGCACAAACACTAGCTTCCCACAGTCAGAGCCCACGGACAAAGTGTCGTGTCCTGACGGCTTGTAGAGAAGCATCTCTCTGTTTCGGAACCCAAGTTCTGCACGCACAAGCCAGGGGACTGCGGAAAGGCACCCAGACGGCCTGACACTCACTCTCTTAGGGAACACACTTACACAGCACATACACTATCGTGCTCCGCTCACGGTAGTGTTCAAATGTCTTTAATTAGCCTTTTTTTATTACACCATATCTAGGAAAAGTGCACAAATTGTAAGTGGACGGCCCAATAAATATTCCGAGCGCACCTTTGTAGCCAGCACCCAAATCTAAATGGAAAGTATTCCCAGCGCCCAGAAGTCTTCCTCCTGCCTCCTCTAACCGAGACCTTGGCTTCCCGCACCGGAGACCGGCCTGGCCTGTTTGAGAACTCTGCGGAAATGGAATCGTGCAGCGTGTGCTGTTTTGGGTCCGGCTTCTTTTACTCAGCATTTGCTTCACGAGGCGTTGTTTTACGTAGGTGTGGTTTACTCTCAGCACATTTCTGTTATTATTTCTCAGGGCCGCGGGTGAGTTGTCACCTTGAAACAATGCAGCTATCGGAGAAACCTCCAAACGGCTCGGCTCCTGTGACCGCACCAGGCGACGGCTGCGATTCGGGAAGCCACGGGTCTGAGGTTCTGAATCACAGGTGGTTCAGCACGATGCCCTCGAGCATAACTCATAAAATGTGCACACTCTTTATCATAAATGAAATAAGTCGAGCAGTTTCAGCCAACAGCTAGAATAAAAACAGGCGTATATCAAAATGTCAGGGGACTCCAACAGAAAAGATTCCATTAGAATAAGAAGAATACACATTGCCTATGCAAACAGGCAGATAAAGAGCAGGAGCCTCCTCCAACGTGGCAAGCTGAGTCCTCAGAAATGGCCGGGCGGGAAACACAAGGGGAGGAATGTAGAGGTTGACGCTGGACAGAACTGGGACAGGGCCCCCGGTCCACTGCCCATCCCCCACGCGCTCTTCAACCAGTTACTGCGCTTCTCTGAGCCTCAGTTTCTCCGTCTGCAGAGTTTAAATAATACTACCTACCTATTACACATGGTTTGAAGAGAATATCCGATTAAATAATTGTGGAAGACATAAAATAGGTGTTCATAGTATTAAGAAATGAGGAAAATGCTACTCCATAGCCCTGTCTCTGAACAAGCTTGGTGTTCAGGTTTGTAAGTAAACGGTACTGTGTGCTTTTTGAGGGCAGAACATGAAACTTATTTATCTCCAGCTCCCAGAGCTTAGCATTTGGAACAAGAAATGTATCTTGATTTGAACCTTACTGATCACGAGGTAGATACGGGCTCACGTACATCGAAGGGAGTCAGTCACACTAATATTTATCGGTGCTTCTATAGGTCAGCCACTACGCCAGTCCCTTTGCAGATGGCAAGGGACCTGGACTTTCCTATCATTTAACCTTTATCGCAATTCTATGAAACAGAGTTGAACAGACCAGGAACCAAAATGCAGAGAGGCTAGGGGGACCTATCCAGTTAGTTTAGGACCAGTGCTGGGATCAGGTCTGTGTACTTCCAAATGCTGGGCTCCTCCCGCTTACCATCGTTTCCCCCCGCTTCTCACCATCTTCTCTGCCCGTACATGAATCCAGTCATCATTCATTCATCCACTGGACAAACTGATCGGCAAATATGTATTTATGAAGCACTTCCATATGCGGGACTCTCTTCTAGGCATTTGGGGTCTAAAGACAAGGGAAGTCTCTACCCTCATGAACTTTACGTCCTAGTTGGAGAGGATAGTAAATAAATAAGTGGGATTCAGACGGTGGACCAATGAAGTAGATAAATATAATTCAGGGGCGGGGCACCTGCCAGGTCAGACCCTGCTGCAGACGTGACGTGTGAGATGAGACTTGAAGAGTGTGCTCTTCCCTAGTTCCAGCTGACACAGTCCCAGCACCCTCTCTCGGGTTTTCCTGAAACTGACCCGTGGGGCATTCCCAGCCATCCCCGGGCCTCCTGTGCAGAGCAGCTTTGAAAGCTGGGTTCACCGGTCAGTAGGAACACATCCCAGCCCGCATCCTCGCCAAAGTCCCGTCAGCACTTGCAGATGGTTCCCACACATGGCCGCTCTCCTACCTGCCTGGGCTGGCCTCCCCACCAAGGGGCAGTCTCCTGGAGACGGAAGATTAGGAAGACCTTCCCAAGCATCTTTTACACAACTGGCCCTGTGGTTTTCAGCCCTGCCAGAGCTCCTCACATACATCCTCGTACCGTCCCTCACACCTCTGTCCCAGTGGGGAAGAGAACCACGGGTGACAGGGATCTATGGGTCCCACACACTACACTTGACATACTCCTCTGAAGTTGCCCCCAGCTCCAAGGGCCTGCCCAGGACCTTCCTATGTTTGGTGACACGGTCTTGCATGTGGTCACAAAGATAGCCACTGTCTTTCATCTATGGAAATATTTATTTGTCAAGACAGGGAGTTTGGTTCATCACAAATTCATCCGGAGACAGCATCGTCGCTACTTACCACACTGTGCAAAGTTCAGCTGCAGAAAGAGAAAACTACTGGACTGAGACCAGGAGGTGAAAGTTGGGGTGAAGGAGAAGCAGCATGAGGGTTGAGGTCTAACCCTGCTTCAGCACAGCAGTGCGGTGCTTGATCACGTCCTCAAATGGCACATGTGAACCTTCACCGTGAGACAGAGCATGTGACCTCAGCGGAATCCCCACAGAACCCCAGCCCCACAACAACAGAGCCTGGCACCCGGATGAAACTCAGACAAGAACCAGCCAAAGGGCATCTTTTGTAAACGAGTCCTTGTAAGGATGCTGGGCTATTGTGTTCTGGTGTCTGAGACCTGCTTAGAGCACACAGGGAAGTCACATCCCTGTAGGAAGAGGACAGAATCTCCACTGAAAAAGAGAAAATTCTGTCATCTTGAGAAAAAGTGGATCCTTGAGCAAAAGATGGAGACTTAGAAAGTGGGAGCTTCTTCCTGTCCTCGACATGCCATGGAGGTCGTGCCCCCAACCTCCACGTAACTTCGTTTTGTTGCTTCGCACCCTCATATGCATGAGAATCTTGAAAAACTGGATTTCTTTGAGAGGTAAAGCAGAGTGAGAAAGAGAAACTATTCAGAGAAGCCCCTGCCCAGATTTTGGAAGCTGCTAAAGGTCAGATGAAGAGGTGATGAACAGAAAAGTCTGAAGGTCAAGTCTGAGCCCAAAGGGCCAACGAGATCATTCACATGCAAGTAACGGCTTGGGGAAAGTCTGAAGTTCTAGGAGATATTTTCACGTCCCTCTAAATAGAGGCAGTTGCTCTTCAGGGACTAGATGTCACTAGATGTCAGATCCATAACTATAGTTGGAAATGTCGACACCCCTCATTCAGTAACAGACAGAAAGCAGAAAATCAGCAAGGCTACGCACCGAACACCGCCAGCGACAACCGAAATCTGACTGGCGTCCCAGGGCCACCGCCCAACAGGGGCAGCGCACGTGTTCTTTCCAACTGCGCCTGGAACACTCGCCACGACAGAGACCCTGTTCACTGCCACCAAACAAACTTCAACAAATGTAAAAGCCTCGAAATCACACACTGTTCTCCGAATAGATGAAATTAAACTAGAAATCAATAACAAAAAGATAACAGAAAAAAACCCAGCACTTGAAAATTAAAAACACACTGATAAACAGGAGTTAAGGAGAAAGTCTCAGAGGAATTAGAAAATATTTTTAACTGAACAAAGTAAAAATATGGTGTATAATATGTGCCATGCTGTTAAAATACTATACATTAGAAGGAAGTGTATAGCATTAAATGTTTATATTAAAGAAGAAAGTTCTTAAATCAATAACATATATCTGCCTAACACATTAATAGAAAAATAAAATAAACCCAAGTCAAGAAGAAAGAAGGAAATAATAAAGATAGCAGAAATCAATACAATTGTAAGCAGGAAAATAATAGAAAATTAATAAACCTGGTTCTTTAAAAAGACAAATTAAAATACTAAACTTCTAGCAAGTCTTACAAAGAAAGAAAAGACACAAATTATCAATATCAGCAATAAACCAAAAAATTCTAACAGAGACCCTTCCAGTGTGAAAAGGATAATAAAACAGCACTGTGAAAAGTGATATGAACATAAATTCAACTTCTGTGAAATGGGCCAACTACCTGAAAATCAGAAATTATTCAAAACTCGCCCAAGATGAAATAAACTAAATAGTCTTATAATTAATAAATTAATCAAACTTGTAGTTTAAAACCTTCCATGAAAGAGAAGTCCAGGCCCAGAAGATGTCTCTCGTGAACCTCAGAAATCTTTTAAAGAAGTAAAGCACCAATTCCGCCCACTCTCTTCCAGGAGAAGAGAGGCCACTGCACAACTCATTTTGGAGGGCCAACATTATCTGATACCAAAACCAAAGGAAGACATTATTTTAAAAAAGGAAAATGACCAACTAATAATTCTTTCGAACATGAATCCTTAACAAAACACTAGCAAATCAAATCTTGGAATATATAAAAAGAAAAATACACATGACCAACTGGAGTTTATCTCATAAATGCAAAGCTTGCTCCATATTCAAGAAACAAATAGATATAAACAATTATACTGTCTAAAAAAGAAAAAAATCACACAATTATATCAGCTAATGCAGAAAAATCATTTTATAAAACTCAACAGCCATTCACAAGAGAAACTGTCAGCAAACTAGAAATAGAAGGGAACTTTCTCCACCTGAGGAAGAACATCTACAAGATAAGATGACCTGAAGTTAAAGTCACACTTAATGGTACAAGCTCAATACTTTCTCCCTAAAATCACAACAAGGCAAAGATGTGCACTCCAGTTGCCCCTATTCAACATCATACTGAAAATGCCATCCAGTGCAATGAGACAGGAAAAATAAAAGAAATAAATATTAGAAAGAAAGAAATAAAACTGAGCCTCTTTTCACATAAAATAATTTTCTACACAGAAAATCCCAACTAGTCTAAAGAAGAAGGAGGAGGAGGGGCAGGAGAGGGAGGGGGAGGAGAAGCAGCTACCTCAAGACCTATTGAGTGAGTTGAGCAAGGCCAAAGGATCCAAAGCCAATACACAAAAATCGAACCAGTTCTATATGTTCCACCAAGGAGCAACTGGAAGTGAACTAAAAAAAGTTTGCAATAGTTCCCCCCAAAACGGACGCATCTAGGTACAACCTAGCAAGTCATCTACAGCAGAACCAGCACATTTTCTATGAAGGGCCAGAGAGATTTTAGGCTTTGAGAGCTATTACAGTGTCTACTGCATAGTTCTCTTTGTTTTCGCTTTGTTTTGTTTTGTTTTACAACCTTTTAAAAATGTAAAAACCCTCTCTGGCTCATTAGTCTTACAAAGTAGGCCACAGGCGAGATTTGATGTATGGGCCGTAGTTTCCAAATTCCTGGTCTACAGAACCTGTATGCTGGAAACTACAAGATCCTAATGAAAGATGCCAAAAACTGAAAGCAATGGGGAGACAGTGTGTTCGTAGATTAAAAGACTCAGTTTACTGAGGATGACAAATTGATCTATAAATTTAAGGTAATACCAATCAAAATCCCAGCAGATCCTCTTGTAGATATAGACAGGCTGATTCTAAAGTTTCTATGAAAACTCTAAGGAACTAGAAAAGCAAAAACTATTGTAGAAAAAATGTATAAATTTAGAAAAATTACACTACTCAGTAGTAAGACATTACGAGTACAATAACCGAGATAGTGTGGCTTTGGGAAAAGGTGAAAACATAGATCAGTGAGATAGGATAGAGGGACCATAAATAGACCCCAAAATATGACCACTGGATTTTAAACAAAGATGTAAAACACAAATCGATGAAGAAAGAGTAGTTTTTTCAGCAAATAGCACTGAAACAATTAGATAATCCATATGCAAAAAATAATACACTTTGGCCTAAGCCTCATGCCTTATACAAAAATTAACTAAAATATATTAACTTAAATACAAAATCCAAAAATGTTAAAGCTTTTATAAGAAACAATAGAAAATCTTTGTGACCTAGGACAAGGTGCAAAGATAAAATAGAAACTGATAAACTGTATTTCTAATGAGCTTTCTTTGGCATCATTTCATTAAACAAAGGGATTTTAGAGAGATTTAAGTAAGTAGGTGCCACCGCGTTTCCGAGCACCGTTACACACCCAGCCGCCACCGCGTTTCCGACAATTGTTACACACGCTTTGCGTTATTGCTGATACAGAGAGAGACAGGTGCTTCTCTTGGGTTGAACGCTGGCTGTAATCATATACCTGCTCTTTGGCCATTGTCAGACGCCATCTTTGCTGCCACACGGTCTGTACCAACCTGGCCATTTTATCAAAAAAGGGGGGGGGACAAAAATTAAAATGCCACGTAGAGGAGAAACCTTACCTAGGAAAACAGTAAACCAGCAATTACATTTTCACAATGAAAGTTTTCAGTATTTCCTCCTGGAAGTCTTCCCCACTGAAACTCCCCAGGTTGGATGTCCCTTTAAAAGACCTACTGTGTGTCTCCATCAGGGCATTTCCTTTGAGGAGGCCTTTCAAAACTTTGGCCAGCAGGCATCTCTCTCATTCAAGACAGACGTTATCACAGTACATATAATGAATATCCTCGTTAACTTTTCTACTAACAGGCAGCAGACTCAAGTTTTGCTGTAAATTGGGGAAAAGTCGTTTACATTGGTATATCACCTCCAGGGTGGCACGAGACTGCGAAAGGCGATCCACACCTCATAGGGGATTCCTTCTTCCCTCGTCTCTGAGCTCAGCTTGTTTTTACTATGTCAAGCACATTAAAGGTCAAAGCTTCCATATATGTCTTAAGTATTTAATTTATACGATTGTCAGCTTCTCAACCTACACGTGAACTGGGCCCGCTCACAGAGCTTCTGCCATGGGCTCTGCCGCACCTAACTGGCCTCCAACTGGGGGGAGGACAGGACTGGTAGAGAGGCAAGTGAGAGGTGGAAAAATGGGAAGACAAGCAATGGTTAGAAAAAAAAGAATCTCTAACCCACGTGTGGTTTTTTGGGGGGAGGGGGGTTGTTTTTAGTTCTGGAAGTTTCGCCCCTATGAAACTATAAAGCAGGACATCTGCTCTAGAGCAGTTTTGCAGAAATGGTCGCAGGAAGGTGCACAAGAAGGAATGGTGTTGCCTTGTAATGAAATTTTTATGGGCTCTATCTGGTTGCTAGGTACGTGTGAAACATTCTTTCCTTGGGTCAGAGATTTTACGGCCTTCCCAGTGGCCAGATTTCACTGTAACGACTGATGGGAAACATTTGCGCCACATCCAAAGTGCCGACGGAATAACCAGCCCCAAACAGCAAGCCACATTTCTGGGGAGAAATCGGAGCCGTCACCGCAGCCCAGGTAGCCCGGACCGGAGCCCTGAAGTCGTAGGGTTAGGATGCTGGTCCGAGGGAGACGAAGTCAGGACCACCAGCCTCAAAAGCCACGGCGTCCAAGAGAGAAACGTTATCCCAGATGGGCTGGGCTTGTGTGTTCTCTGGGGCCTTCAGCAGCAAGTGGGCACGGAAGCTTCCTAAATACTGGGAGAGCCAAAGAATTTGATTTGGCCAAACTTAGGGTGTCATGATTAATCTTATTCGTCTTTTGCCTAAGGAGAGTAACTGCTGCTCAAGGGAGGAATTTATTGGATTTTACATCGAGAACAAAACATCTAGATCAGGGGTGTCAAACTCATTTTCACCAGGGGCCACGTCAGCCTCACAGTTGCCTTCAAAGGGCCAAAGGTAATTTTAGGACTGTATACATGTAACTACTCCTTAACAGTTAAGTGAGAGCTCGGAGCTGCCGCCGGGTAGACACAAGGTACCTGGCTGGATAAATCACGGTGGAGGGCCGGATTTGGTGCTTAGGCCTTGTGTTTGCCACCTGTGCTCTAGATAAATTTTAGCAGAGGGAGGCATGAAGAAACGAGAGAGGAAAAGTAAAATGTAACAGGAAGAGAGAGAAGAGAAATAAGCTACTGATTATTTAAAACTAGTCAACGTTTATCCAAGGACTTGACTTATGACATGTTAAGGCGGTGACTTCTCTTAGAAGAGTGGACCATTCAAACAAGTAGGACCTTAGCATCTCAGTGGTTTTAACCTCATGTTTCAGCAGCATCAGAAGCCTTTGTTAAAGTGAAATCATCAAGAAATCGACTCTATAAAAACCAATAAAAGTACAACCGCTACCTGAGAAGACACAAATTTTCTAAACGAGAGAGTTGATCATAGACACAGGCGAGAGTTTAGGTCTCTCTTGGTCCATGTCCTTTCCATCACAACGCGTCACCTCTTCACGAGACCCTGCGAACCTTCCTGAAGTCATGTCTCATCTCTCCAATTAGATCACAAGCCCTGGAGGCAAATTTCGAGTCTCACGCACCTCTTTTGATCCCCCACTGCCTAAGACAGAGGCTGACCCACACACCAACACTAACACACATCTATCAACAAACTGGAGCTTTTCAGTAAGGTGTGTAAGTACCGAGCAAATGTAAAGCTTGTCAAGAAGTTGGATTGAAGAGGGAAAAGGGAGGAATAAGACAGGGCTGCAAGCATAGAGAAGAAGAAATGAGCACATTCTAAGTAGGGGCTGATTTTCAGAAAAATCATTTGATAAAAATTTTAATAAATGCAAAAGGAATTCACATGTGACAGCACTTTGCATTTCCAAAGTACTTTGGCATGAAACATCTCATTTGTACTCCCAACACCAAATAAGGAAAGTATAATTCTCTTTCAACCTCCCAACAAGCCAATAAGGAAGCAGCTGGCCGAGGTCACCCTGCAGGTGGGAGTATGAGCTAGGACCCAAACCCATTTTTTTTTTCGCTCTAAAGTTTGTGTTTTCCAAAAGCTCCCGTTGCCACCAAGCATTGCCACGGCTCAGTCCCCTACTGGGAATTCTTCCTTGAAGATGAGCTTACAGGACAGCTTTCTAGCTGGCTCCTAAGGGGTCACTCAGTTGAGAGGGTGGGGAATCCGATTTTTGAATTTTGGGGACCTGTCACCTTGGGGATGATGGTCTCTGGGCCTTTCCCGGCCCCGCCACATGGAAAAGCAAATGGCAAAAAGCAAGGTGACAGTAGCAGCGGCAGGATGCACTCCATACAACAGCGAACCATGCTTTTTAACCAAATTCAGTGAAGGAATACAAAACGGTCCTGGGGTATACCCACAGGAAGATATTTTTAGCCCAACAATATCAGCATACACGCGCAGTTTCCAGGTGCGGCTTCGTCAGCGCGGAGACATCAAACTGCTTTCTGCCTGCCTCCTGCGCCCTGAGCGCCTCGACTTCCCTGCGTGTAAGTGGGGAATCATTCAGGCTGTTAATGGGAACTCGGAACAGACAGGCAGCACCAATGCATCGATGCCGTACTATTTACATGTTTTAGCCATTTACATTTGCTTAGTTATCTGGTTAATTATGGAGTTATACCATCCTAACGGGCTGGGATGTGGAAGGGGTAGCAGAGAAAATAGAACGGATGATCCTCTATCCCTTTTCGAACCGAGATTCGGCCTGCGCCCTGTTGCCCCTGAAGGCCTTCGCCCTGTTGCTTATGTGGTCGAATCTAAAAGCCTCGTGGCTCCCTGGAGGGGAGAGGACAGGGCAATGGACTAGGGGTGTGCCGACAGAAGTCCCGCTCCGCCCTGGGGAGCCGCCAGCCTCGCCTTGCCCTCGTTCTTCTCCTGTCCCCAGCAGTCCATGCCTAGGCATCCTATCCGCAGACCACCAGCCAGGGGCACAGAGGTCGCGCTAACAGGCCTCCCGCTCTGGCCCCCGGGTGACAGGAGGCCACCCCGACCTCCTTCGCACGGCCGGTCCTCTCCTGTCTCCAGCTCAGTACCGCCGCCCAGGCCAGGCGTACCTCTCACCTGGACCCTGGACATCACGTCACCGGCCTCCCCGTCTCCAGTGTCCGTCCCCGAGCTCTGAGCCTTCCTCTGAGCTGCCAAGGTCCTCCTCCCGTAAATCCCGAATCAGAGCGAGGCCCTCTCACACCGGAAGTTGGAAATGGAAACACTTCCGCAGGGCTCTGGGGATCTCTGCAGACAAAAGTCAAGGCCCTTGGCCCCTCCGCATGGGCGCACGCGCCGTAAATAATAACATGGCAAGCACAATATATGAACAAGTTTCATATTTTTGAAGTTGGGCTGTGTCATATTTATTATTTACAGGCAATGGAGTAGAAAAGTTAATTTTTCCCTGAAAAAGGCATTATGAAATTGCTAGTACACTTTACAATTGTAGGAAAATTTTGGTACAACTATTGGGAAATAGAGGCTATTTTGAAAATTGAATTGCCCGCACAATGACTTTATTATTGTTTCTTTTTAAAGAGCATGAATTCCAAGACAGGTGTGTTTCATTCCGATTCTGATAACTTTCTAGATCTTTGACTCCAGAAATTTACTTAATTTCATCTTTTTCCTTTGTGAACTGGACACAGAACCTACCTTAGAGAGGCCTTTTCAACGCATAAGATCATGTCAGGTGAATGACACATTTAGGGCATTCAAAAAGGGAAGACAATAATACCATCCATTGTCATGGGGACTGATGTGGTCGTTGTCATTTTGCCTCCTGCCCCAAAAGTGTTGCCTAAACCTCACACCACACCTTCCCGCACCGACGCTCTCTGTGGCAGCTATAGAAATAAAACACAGGTGAACGAAACACCAACATGACAAATCAGAATTTCTAAAATTCCAATTTTAAAAGAAAACGTATGCTCCGGCCTATCGTCCCCACTTCAAGGAATTGTGGAAACTGACGTCTGCTGCTGCAAGCAGCATGCAGACGGTCCGGCGGAGATGGGGATGATGACCAGCCTCGGTGTGTGCTGACTAGCGCCTGGGCTCGGAATAAAGACTGTAACTGTTGCACACTAAATTTAATAGAAGTCTAGATAAACGCTCATCCTTAAGTCCTTTGTTTCCTATCATGTTAGACAAAGAGCATCTGAAGCTCCTCCCAAACTTGCCCTACTCCCCGCCAGTTAATCTGGCAAGCCAGACAGAACTGGCTGTTTAAAGTATCGGCCAGGAGAGGAACTGAGTGGTATCAGCTCAGTCTACGCAAGGAACCGTGGAGAGCACCTGGAGGTGTTCTCAGCCAGTCACGGCGCTGCACCATCTTAAATCCATCAGCCCGTGCTCCCTCCACACCACGAGGGCCCAACGTGAGCCCGGCCGCGGCAGAAGAAGGGCTTCGTGTCCAGCTGATTGGCTACCGCCTACAAGTGGCCGGCGCAGTCGAGGTCTGAGTGGGGCCGGACGCTGCCCATCCGCGGGGCAGCGGGCAGAACGAGGAAACTTAATCACGACCTGGTCAAGCAGCTCCCGGGGCTGCCAGGGACGGAGGCCTCACGGGTGTCAACACAATTACAGATCTTCCCACACATTAGACAATAACAGACTGTGACGGAGACACGATGGCCATGTTGTCGTCTCGTCCTCACGGTGACTTGACATCCTGGTTATCAACGCGGAATTCAATTAGAGGAAGGAACTGCACGGTAATTTCCCAGCCTGGCTTTCTGATTTCTGCAGCCGCGGGAGTGCCAGCCCCACCGTCACGCTGGCAGCACAGCGACCCTGCCCCCCTCCCCCACCCAGCCCAGGCCCTCTCCCCGCCCCCGCGGAGAAAACAAATCCGGAGCCGTTTCATGTCAGCTCCTCAGCCCCCCGACATGCAAGGGGCTCGGAAGAAACGCAGAAGCTGCAAAGAGCACAGTGCTTATCCCAGGCACCCCTCAGACCCGCCCTCCAGAGCAACCTTGGTCTGTCCTAACGCCCAGCCCCGCCCCTCAATCCCTTACCGCCGCCCTCTGCCAGCCACATGGCCTTGGTCACCTCCGTCTCTCCGGTCCTGAATCCCCGTCTCTCCATTTCTAATTCAGCGTTAGGAAGAGCTGCTAGACTAGATTAGGATTGCCTGGGAAATCCTTTCAAAATCTGTGTTCAATTTCTCCACTGAATTGGAATCCTCAGGGGATGAACCCAAGGATGCGTATTTTCAAGCAGTGCTCCAGCTGGCCAGACGACGAGCTCTGGACCGGCCACCAGACTGGCAGCCTAGAGAGGACTAGAGCATCTGTAAGGGGCCTCTCCGGTTCTGTGGCTTGTCGAGCTGTTCCTCGGATCACGGTCCAACGCACGGATCACTTACCGGTCACAGCCGACACTGGGTGTTCGCACATCTGCCATCTCGACCCTTATGGGAGCCCCCATCTGACAGCTGGTTGTGTGCCATCTCCTCCCTGCCCTCGGGTCTCCTGTGAACATCGCTGCAGATGCCCACAGACCCCAGACAGTGCCCACCCCGCGCCGTAAGTCCTCTCCGCTCTGACTCCTCCCACTCGCCTGATCACCAGGCTGGTGCATTGTCTGTGGGTCCATCTGCCCCATGAAGCCGGAGGCCTTGCCTGCCTCACTCAGTGCTGTGTCTCTGGGCTGACACGTAATAGATGCCCAATAAATACTGGCTGAATGAACATATGACAGATGGAGAAACTGATTCTCAGGAAAGTCAAGTAATGAACTCAAGGTCATGTGAACTTGGCTGTCAGGCTATCTAGCTCCTGAGCTGCTGGTGGGTCATTATTCCAAGTTCATTAGAATATCCCATCAGTCGTATGATTTCAGCGATACATACTCACAGGGGGCAACAATCACAACAGCAAAAAGATGCATTGGTCCTGATGCTGGTACCATGAGGCTCCATTTCCCTTTTCGTGCGGTTTGTGCAGAATGCAACCATCTGAAATAATTAGGGAGTAAGAATTAAATGAAATCATCCACAGAAGCACCCTAACAAGTGCCTAGTGTAGAGCGAGCACTCAATAAACAGGGGCCTTCACTTGTTGTCCTGTTGAGAACCCCAAAGGCAGTTCCATTCTTATTTCTCCACTAGACCTTTCTCCAGCCTTCCTGCCTTCAGTCACTCTTCTTGGTCAAAAGACATTTTTTAAAGTCTTTAATAGGCAAAAGATATATGCCAGGTTGGTCCTGAAAAAGTCCAGCCATTGTTAATAGAATGGTTTGCATGACATCGATGTGACCTGGCAGCCAAGGAGAGCGGACTGGAGTGAGCATGCGTGAACAATGATGACTTCACTGTACTAGTCAGTGGGGGCAGTAGACACCATTGAGTGAGCATGTGTACTGTGTGGCCATCACATTCAAAATGACTGAGCCGGTAGAGCAGCAAATCTGCATCAAATTTTGCATTAAGCTTGAACATTCCACCAAAGAAACTATTCAGATGATTCAGAAGGTCACAGCTACGGGCGACTGGCGATTGGCAGCTTCATCACGATATCGCTTGTGCATCATGTCTCATGCGGAGCTTTTTGGCGAAACATCAAATCACCCAGGTGATGCAGCCCCCCTATAGCCCAGATTTGGTGCCCTGTGACTTCTGCCTTTCCCAAAAACTAAAATCACCTTTGAAAGGGAGGAGATTTCAGACCGTTGATGAGATTCAGGAAAATACAACAGGGCAGCTGAGGTCTCAAGATGCCTACTTTGAAGGGGACTGAAGTATCACTGTCCTGCGACAATTTTTCTTGTATCTTGTGTCTTCTTCAGTAAGTATCTCCATTGTTCATATTACATGGCTGGATACCTTCAGGACAGACCGCATGGTCACAGAGGAAGAAACCTGAATGGCCCGCAAACATATTAAAAGATTCTCACCTTTAATAATTGGGGAAATAGAAATTTAAATCACAGAAAACTTCATTTCACACCTACAAGACTGGCAAACGTGTGAAAGTCAGATGACGAAATGGGGACTCTCACTCACCGCTGATGACGTAGAAAGTGTAGTTTGCCGTTGCCTACAACAGCTAAACGTCAATGCGAACTACAGCCCGGTCCTCCCATCCCTAGTCATGTACTCCAGAGAAACTTTTGCCCATTTATTTCTGTAAGCATATTTATAGGAGCTTCTTCATTATGTCAAGAAACTAGAAATAACTCCAATACTGCACTAGAATAGTACCAATCAATACTAGACCATTGCAATGGATAGCTGTGTAGAATGCAATGGGGTATCAAAGAGCCAGGGAAATGAATGAGCCACACCTACATTCACCAACAGGGATCCATCCACGTCCATGCCATTAATCTAAATAACAATGTTGCCTGAAAGAAGTGGGCACCGACGGACGCATCAGAATCCTTCGAATCACTGAAAGCTCAATCGCAGGCAAAGCAAATCAGCTGTATTTTGTCTAGGGTTATTCACGAAGGCGAGCTACTATACAGAAAACAGGAAAGGGGTTAACACAGGATTGTGACTTCCTTGCCGAGGCAGGGAGGGGGCCCAGAGCTGAAAGCCAACGGAAGAAACATCGTATCTGAACCGGCCTGGGGTAGACAGAAGATTTCTCACATCTCAGGCACGTCCTGTCTCCCAACCTGGGTGGCGGGTACATGGTCTCCAATTTATTATCATTACCTAATCTTTGCATACATTTTTAAGACTTTTTAGTATATATTACATACTTCACAAACAAAGAAAATTCCCCTCTAAAAAAAAAAAACAAAAAACAAATACATTGAAAAAAGTTTTAAACTCCATGAAAGATCTGCTACATGTCTAGGGCCAGGTGAGTTCTATTAGTGACCCATTTAATGAGTGTTTTCCCAACACCCGCTCTTCACCAGGTATCGTGTCATGTGCTAGGGATACGAATACGAACAAGATGGGCGCGTGTCCTACAAGAGGCTCCAGGCGTCAGAAGAGGTGATACCACAGAAGTGTACCCCCAGGAGAGAGACTAAGCTAGAAGGCTGGCGAAGATGAGCCATGGAACGTGGTTTAGGGAAAAGAAACCTGGCGTCATGTTGCGATGTCCTTGGACCACTAAGCCAGGAGGAGACCGATGGCTTGCAGTGGGCAGAGACCAGAGACAGGAAGCAGAGGTCTGGAGATGGAGGTACCAGAGGGAGAGCTCACAGAAGAGTTATCAATGTTGGATAGCGATCCACTATCCTGGCCCAGGGCCGTGAGCTCGGGACAGAACAGCGGAGGGTGTTGATTCGGAAGAATAAAGCTCCAAACTTGGAACCTGACAGACCTGGGTTTGGACCTCTGCTTTTGCTGGCTCTGTGACGCTGGGAAGTCCACTCAGCCTCTCTGGGCCTCCATTTTGCTCATCTGTGCGATGGCAACAAAAATGCCTGCCATCGTGATTTCAAAAAGTCGTCGAGTGGATATCTTACCAGTGTGAGCGTTAACGACTGTCCCGAGGAGACCGTAAGGTGAGAGCAGGAAACTCAGGCATCAGAAGAACCGATCCCGCGACCAGTAAATAAAATCAGAAGATCAAATCCATGATCTCTTCCCTGCTTCACCTGCTGCTCGGGCCTCTTCAGTAATTCCAAGGTCGTGCTTTTAAAACCCATCAGTGTCTTGATAGAAATGATTCTGCAAGAGATACAGAGAACTCTATCAGATAAAATTACTGTTACAAAATGGACCCGTGGGGGGGGGCGGGGTACAAGATACTGTTATGGGTTCAGGGGGGTGTCCCAGATACTGGGTCTCTCTGTCACTGTGGATTCTTTGCCCACCCCCCTTGGGAATTGTGGCACTAAATGCCAGAGTTTGGTAAAATGGAAAGCAATTATTTACTCAAAAGTTATACAGGTTTAGCAAAGTCCCTGTAAAACACCCACAAACACACAGTCCTTCCTTCCCCACTTTGCCCAGTCAGGCCAGTCAGGGGCATGCTGTATCTCAGGAAAAAAATAGAAGTCCGTAGCTCGACTAGACTCCCGGTTCCTCCCAGTAACCGTGTTCAGCTGGCAGGCCTCCCGAGGTTCCCAGCACCGTCAGCTGTGTCTCGCCGTGATCCCCAGTTCTTAATCCAAGCCCAAGTGGCACCTTCTCACGGCCCGCCAGCGAGAGTCCTTCCACCCCTCTCCTTCTCACATTGTCTCTCCTGCGTTCTCCCAAACTGCTAAGACAGAGCTCGCACGTCTGCTACATCTTGCTTTCCTGCTTCCTAAACCACGTGGTCAGGACCCCCAGCGCTGCCGCTGAGCTTAAATCCTGGCACGAATCTTCCTGTGTAACCTCGTTTCCGACTCCTCCCACAACTGGCTGCACCTGCCAGCACTCCGCAGTTCCCAGCCCTTGTTGGCTGCCACTGTAAGTGCGGGCAGGCGTGGCCTGGTAGCAAGAAGCAAACCACCTCCAAGCTCTCACGCAGGCGCTGTAACCAGGGAGAGCTACCTCCCAGTTACTTCATGGGTCAAAGTTTTGTGTACCTTCTGGCTCCTCGGTTCTGGCTGGAAGGCTAGTCTGCTGTTATCCATATGCAAAACAACCATGTTTGCACATCAGGTATGAAGCTGGCCTACACAATATCTCTCAAAGGCCCTGCTCCATATGTCCCTTCCACCATCCAGACTTGTCGGGGTGGGGATATCCTATATTTCTATATTTCCTGGACACCCCGAGTTCTGGACCCCGTTACAAATTCCTCTTTGCAGGGCCCCGGCTGTACCCCATTACATTACTACTGACCATACCATGCACTCCTTCTTAAAAGCAATCCCAGAAACAAGCCCTCCTCTAGACAAAAATTAAAGGGGGAGATGGGAAGGAGATGGGGAGGGGGAGGGAGTAATACTTACAATGAGTGTCTTCTCTGTGCCTGGTATTATGTTAAAGGTTTGTACACACGTGTTCTCCTTTAGCCCTCACAACAGCTCTGTGGGACAGGTATAAATTCCTAATTTTACAGATGAGAAAATTGAGGTTCTTTAGATGCTAAGAAAGCTGCCCGAGAGGCCACGGTTAGATGAGTCAACGCCGAGGTCCAAACCCTGGCCTGGGTCAAGGCCGGGGTGCTCCTGCTCCGCACCACCTGCCACACTGGACCGGAAGGAGTGTGACCAAAGGAGTGTGACCAAAGGACTCCACGGCCTGCACTAATCGTAACCACTTACAATTTCGTTCTCAATTCTCCCATTTGTAGGAGGAAAATCTTGCATGTAATTAACTTAAGGATGAGTTTTCCATAAATTATACTTCAATCTGGTTCAATACATGAATAATTAAGTTTAAAACAGGAAGACTAATGAATTTAATGGTTACCAAATTACTCGATTTTGAAAATCATTGATTTTCTCATTTGCCCGCTAAAATTAATTGAATTCATTTACATATAGAGATCGCAGTTGCTTATCTTTGAGAATACTTATCTTCCAAGTTTTTCCACCAAAGTTTCAGATTCCTTTTGCAAAAAATGCAATTCTGTTTCAGTTATGCTCCATTTGCATGGGAGCCGAAGCCTATTGCTCTTCTAATTAACACTCTTCTGAACACTCCTTTTATTTGAACACAATGCCCTCGTAACTTAAAGAATACATTCTTCACCCTGCCAGGCCGCTCTGAAAGGACAGATGGAAATGATCAGTGTGAAACAATTTCTGGTAAATAAGAGAAATGAAAGCAAACCGTCCTGTCCCCAAATACACAAAAACTATAAAATACACTTTTAACAATTTCTACAACACGAGACCCTAACATATCATGACCATGTGATGCTGAATGTTTATATCTCACATGATGAGAAGGTATTTTCTGGGATAATAAGTGGACAGGGTAAGTCCAATAGCATTTGCAAGAAATACAGAACAGTGGGAGGGTGGGGCAGTAAATGCAGACAACTGTAACTGAACAACAATAGAATAATTTTTTAAAAAAGAAATACAGAACAGAAGGATCCAATGACTTGAAAGCAGCTAAAAATCTTCTAATTCACTGGTTTTCAAAGTGTAGATTTTCAAAATGAAAATGATCTACAAATTTGCAGGTCACAATTAGCATTTTTTACAATGAAATGTAAATTTAATAGAAAACATTATTGTCTTGTGAAGCTTCTGTTTTAGTTTCACATTTTTAAAAGTGGATACGTATGTATGTGAGAGCAAATCTGTGTGCATGTGTGTGTGTGTGTGGAAGGTGTATGTGTAAGTGTGGCCTGGGTCATGGTCATGATACAAAATATATTTCGCACTTAGATCAAGGTCAAACAGTTTGAAAACCACCCATCTAACCAATCCCCTTTGTCCAGAGAGTTCTGAGGGACTGACAGTTCAGAGGTGGTAGACTTTGGCATCAGACAGCTTGGTTTGAATCCTCACAAGTTCCTTAATCTCCCTAAAGCTCAGCCCTCTCCTTTGTAAAGTGTGGATAAAAACAAGTAAAGTCTCACACGTTTGTTTTAAAGAGTAAAAGCGATCAAGTATGCAAAATGTTCAGCACAATGCCTGGCATACAATAAAAGGCAAACATTGGCTAGCATTATTTCCCAGAATTGCCGAAGAGCTCCTTGGTCTCTGGTTAAATTCACCTGCTTTCAGTCACAGCCTTTCCTCCAGCCATGGAGGTCTCCTTGTTACTGAGGTTTCACCGTTTATCCCTTTTCAGTTGCTCCCGCTGTCAGCCAAAGGCCAGGGGCAGAGCTCCAGGGGACAGCACCAAGCAAGGGAGATAACCGCCTCCCCCCCAGTTCACACCCACAGTGACCTCCCACCCAGGATTAGATGGATGAGGAGGAACAAAAGGAAGGGGCAGGCTTCCATGGACCCCAATCTTGCATGACCTTCAACTACAAATGCAGACACAGACCGGGAGATTCTTCGTCACCATAGAATTCTTCGCAACACCTTTTTCTACCACACTTGCTTCCTTCGCTGCGGTTTCCTCAGCATGGAGCGGGGGGAAAGGACATCCTAAAAAGCGGACAAACAAACAGATACTGAGCGCAAACACCGACGAACCCTGGAATGAGGGTTAAGTGTGGCTAAAGCATGGAAAATATACAGAGGACGTGCAAGAGATTGGATCAAAAACATCACACGCTGCTTTCAGCTTACAAGGCAAGTTAAGGTTTCCGGACTTCGCAGCGCCATAATAAAAATAACAATTGCTGCCTTCTAACCCTGCCTCGTGCCCAGCGGTGCAGGCTGCCTGGTTACCCTCCGTGTTCCCGTGGGAAGAGTGAAGATTCAAGAGACTGAGAAACTTTTAGTAAGTGGTGAAGCTAGGATTCACAGCCCAGCTCTCCTGAGCCCCAGGGCCCATCTCTGCAGGCTCTAGCACCTTCCATGGGTCACAAGGAGCTATCGGAACCTTTTAAGCAGGAGATTGATATGAGGAGACCAGCATTCTCTCTGCCTTTCCTGTAAACTGATGAGTCCGGGCCAAAGCGGGGAGACTGGGAGTCAGGGAGACCCCTGGGAAGCAGCTAATGTTCACATGAAAGGCATTGTAATGGAGACAGGTCGAGAGCTGAGACCAGCTTGAGAGATCAGATTTGGGGATTGTGTGAATGGGAGGCCTGGTGTGACAACCACAGGCCCAAGTGACAGAGCCTGAGATCCTAAACACGGCAGGAGCGGGGCCCCCCCAGGCATGATGCCCAGTTGGGTTTAGGGCACGTTCAGTGCCTCACCCTCGGATGGCCAGGGAAGACAAAGCAAATTTGCATACAAAGAAGAGACAGAGCCCTGAGAGAGCAGGGCTGGAGCCAGACTGACTGGCTGTGAGTCTTCGTTCTGACACTTAAAAGCTGTGTGACAGAGGGCAAGCAAGTTAATATATGTAAAATACTGCCTGGCACATAGAAAGAACTCTGGAAGTGTTAGCTATTAGAATGATTATATAACCAAATGAAATAAAAATAGGAAGAGGCAGAGAGCACCTCCCTCCTAACCTCTTGCCTGTATGCATCTTAGAAACCGCCTTGAGTCGGATCGGGAATAGCAGAGGTGCTGAAAAGAATTAGAGAAGAAGCCACCAAAAACGGGTCCCTTCTCATCCGTCCCTAAGGTCAGCCCCCAATTTCATCCTTTGTTCTTTCCTTATTCTACTGGGGAGGTAAGCATGCCCCACTTGAATTTGAAACTAATGCCTTGAAGGGACCCTTTAGCTGTGAATTGGTCGACCCGGCCCTCATCAGTGGGAGGACAGTGTACTCCCAACGCCTTCGAAGGGGTGCAGGTGGAGAATTAAGGTTTATTAAGCTCTTACACTGTGGACCCGTAAGGCTGGTAGGAAGGTAAGGAAACTGAGCTCGGGAAGATGAAATAACTTGCTGTTACTGTAAGGGGTTAGCTGGATATTAACAAAGGAAAGAGAGTGAAGGGAGTTGGTCATTGAGCTTAACAAACTGGGGAGCAGGATCCTGTTTGCTTCACCAGGAACCTACAGCTCCACACTCCAGGGAATCACAGGGTTGCTCCCCCAAAGGGATGAGCACTCCTCCCTTCCCTGCTCCAGTACAGGATTGCTGGGCGGAGGGGGGAGTGGTACCGGGAGAGGTGCTTGACTTACTTAGAGGCCTGTCAGTCTGACCTGTCATTCCAGCCTGGGGAAAGAGGGGATTGGTTGGGAGGCGGACCTATCAAAAGCCGGCAAAATCTTGAGAAGTTGATTGGCTATTTTGAAAAAGCACTTGGTCTGCCCCAAACCCATATAATCGCAGGGGAACAAAGAAAACGTGCTCGCGCTCTCTCTCTCTCTCTCTCTCTCTCTCTCTCTCTCTCTCTCTCTCTCTCTCTCTCTCTCTCTTCCCCGCCCCCACCTGGTAACATACCCACCCCATGCATTTACAGGCTCTTTCTTCCAGGGCCCCAGAGTTCAAGAGCTGGGCTGTGAATCTCAGCTTCACCACTTACTAAAAGTTCCTCATCCTCTTGAATCTTCACGCTTCCCAGGGGAAAAGTGTGCAAGTCTAGCAGCTACCGAGGCCCACAGCAGGTGGCACGGACTCTGAAGGACTGAGCTTTAAGAGGAGGCAACAGCTCAGGACACTGGCTTTTGTCTGCTGAGGACACAGTCGGACTTGTTCCCTGGCTGACCGAGGGAGAGGGGACATTGGACACCCAGGGGCAGATTTCCACCCAGATAAATCATCTTGCCACACCACAATCTCTTGTGTGTGGGTCCTTGGAACGCTTTCCTCGCAATCTGGTGAAAGAGACTGATTTCCACCCACAGCACTTCCACACGTCACAGCTGGGGGGTCCAGCAGCGTCAGGGTCTGGCTCAGCAGGATTCTAACCCAGGTTGTCTTGAGTCCAGTGCTGGTCTATTTCCATCGCTGCCATGGCTCGTCACCAGTTTGTCACCGGGGGAAGGCCAGACCCAGAGAGCTGGTCAACCTGTCCTAAAGTGCTATGTCCCATTTCCAGTACTTTCCACTGAAAGATGATGCTTTCCAAAGGGGAAGAGACCCGACAGATCAGGAGGCAGCCTCCTCGTGCTGACGACCGCTGGGCTGTGGAAATAGGGCACCGACCACCCATCACGCCCGCTGAGTTCCCTCCATTCGCACCACTGAGGTTTTCTGCATCAGGCCCTGTAGCACAGCAACTGGAAATCATCCACAAACTTAAATACAAGTGTGATATAGAAAACAGCGTGCAAGTAAACACAACCACCAAGCTACACTGTCTATCTAGTTGAAAGCGTTTTCATTGACTACTGATGAGCGTAATCTGGTTTTCCTTAGCGGCTTTCCCATGCATGTTTCCTCGCGTCAGAGGGCTTCTGGCTATCGTCACGTTTTCTAAGTTTTCCCAGGCCTGGGTGCAGGAGTGGCGAGCAGAGCAGCCTGGTGTCCTTCCCGGGGGACCACACGGCTGCCCGATTCCCCGCCCCGTGCCTATCACGACGTTGCGCACCATCCGCCACCCTGTGAGTCTGACTCTCATTCTTCAACGGTCCTCAGTCACGTCAGGTGCTCATTGCCCACGCTCTGGGCTCCGCGTGTGGGTCTGAAGAACTTTGGGTGTTCGCCCTGTGCTTCCCTCCTGCTCTGTCGTGTTCGGGGCAAATGCTCAGTCTACTAGTTTCTTAAAGAGACCAAGTCTTTTTTTTCTTCTGGACAAATATTTCCAGATTCCCACTTCTAACAATGGAAGAGTAACTTGCTTCAGAACAATGCACCTCCTAAGACAGTCAGAAAAGCTAGACAGTTTTTTTTTTTTTTTTTTTCCAAAAATCCTTGTGAAAGTAGTAGAAGTCCACTAAGGAAGCACGCATTTTAGGGGCTTAAAAGCCTGAAAACAGGGAAGCCTGGGGAGGTGACAGCACTGGGCATTTTCCTGTTTCTGATCCCAAAGCTGAAGGTGACCTGCCAAAGAGCTGTACAGGGATCCTGGCATCTCCAGAAGGGCCCTGGTCACCCCCGGCTTCCACTTGGAACCCCACTTGGCCGAATGTAGAGCTCCTGGCCCCTAGTTAAGAAGCAGTTACATTTGCAGTCCTAAAATCACATCCAGCCCTTTGAAGGAAACTGCGAGGCTGATGTGGCCCCCGGTGAAAATGAGTTTGACACCCCTGATATAGAAGGTTCAATAATTTAAAAAAGGGAAAAATGATTTATGCAAGCACCAACCAAAAGAAACATGGATTCACTGTACAACTGTCAAAAACGTAACTTTGGCTTCAAAGCTTTAAACAAACAAACAAACAAAAAAAAAAATCCCTAAAAATAAAGGAAGCCATCTCATCATGATTGAAACGGTGAATCTACCAGAAAAAAATAAAAATTCGAATTTGAAATGACCTGTATCAGTCAGGACTCCTACAGAAGTGGCGGAGCACACGGGAAACTGAGCAGGGGAAACTGAATATGCAGAACCATCAACTGAGTAAAATTGGCTCCCTACCAAAAGGGCTGGCCAGGCGGAACCGCAGGCAAGGACTTAGAAGCTCAGAGGAAGGCCCGCCAGGCCGCGGAGGAGCCCCTGTAAGCAGCTCAGGGGCACCCCCACTGCCATGGTGACAGATGAACCAGGCCCCTCTCATTTCTGAGACCTCCAAGAGATAGGGTCTGCATCACAGGCCCTACAAAGAAAAATGGTATTGATGATCAGAATGATTTTTCCCGACGATTATACAGGAATCCACCATGGAAGACAGACTGTAGTTCCCTTGTAAAGCTGCCACATTTCCTTTGGAACATCCCTAAGAAGATCCTTACAAAACAAAAGTACTCGGAGAACTATTCCTTCCCAAATTCATTTCCTTTGCCTTTTCGCTACTCATGGCCTCCAGGAACGTGCCCGGGGCCTCCCGTCTCTCACATAGGACCTCAGGGAATGTCCCCGCCAGCTCTCAGAAAGCTGGTCCAAATGAAAATGCCATGGGAGGGGCTGGGGCCAGATGAAGTAGGAGCATAATGTAGTAGGAGAGAACACCCAGCCAGCACAGCCCCAGACAGTCGGCAGCTTGGGAACAACCGAAGGAGAAGCCGGCCTGACCAGGGCACCCCGCCCGAGCTCCCTCCCCAGCTGCTGTGACGGCAGCGGGAGCTCTGGGTGCAGTGGCCAGGCTCGATCTGGCCTCCGTGCCTTCCTAGTTGTGCTACGGTCTCCCCGTGGGGTTCAGTCCTGTGCGTCGTGTTTGTGTGCGATCCTCCTCAGCTTCCATGCAACCACAGAAGTTCTCCAGGCTTATGTGAAGAGCCTAAAAGACTTTCACCACCCACAAGCAGCATCTTGAGCTCCAAGTTGGGAAGCGGGGGGGGGGGGGGGGGGGGGGGGGGGGGGGGGGGGGGGGGGGGGGAGGTGGCTTCTTCAGCACCCACTCAGCACCCACCCAGCGACCACCGAGCTGGGACCAGCCACTAGGAAAGGGGGAATAGACAAACAGGCTAAATGGACACGGTGTTGTTTTTGTTTCATTCTCTTTCCACGGGGTTAACAAAAGACACAGAGAAGAAGGTTCTCAGATCCGCCTGCCCTCATGTATGTGGCTGTCAAGCATCTGCGTGGAACGTTTTCCTGCCTCAAACATCACCCTTCGCAGCCGGAGCTGATGCCAGAATCATCAGAGACCCTTCCCTTTGGCCTTGGAAACTGCTGGTTTCCAGATTCTCTGTTAAAACTCAGAGAGCCGAACACTGTGAGACAATATTTCCCATAGTGTGTTCCTAAGAACGTTCTTCAAAGTCTTGGAAAAATAGTTTCATGGTTTAAAAAGAATTTTCGAAAGGAAGAAGCATATCTAAATAATAACAATAAAACCCATATTTTAAAAGAAGGCTTTCTAAAGATTGTAATCGAATTCTAACGAAAGATACTTACTGTTAAAGCTCAGAGGGAAGGGGGCCAATGAATACCAAAGTAATCAGGGAAGGCTTCCTGGAGGAACTGGAATGGGACCCCAGTTCACATTCTTCAATGTTACAAGACCTCCAACCTCGTCACGCATTAAAGAGGGCACCGGGGGCTATTTTATCTTCCTGTACTTTCTACTTAGAACACTTCCGTTTTGCAAACTAGCACAGTAACGAGGTAACATTTTCCGCCTCCTAACATAGGTTGCCTTCTTTGTCGACTTTATTAAGCTTCTCATTGCCATCCAGCGCTTCCCATTTCATCCAGGTGAAAATGCAGGCAGTACTGAAGATGTGTACGCCTTTTGTGCACAAATGAGGTCTGAGTTGCATGAAGGACCATTTGTTGAGCATTTTCTAAATGCCGAGCCTTTCACTGCGAGACTGAGCAAAATACAAATCACTGACTTTGGAGCTTAAGAGCTAATGCAGAAGAGGAGAGAGAAAAGTAAAAAGTCAGAGGGCTAAGCTTTCTGCCTGCAGCAATTCATCAGGAGGGAAGAATTTTGTGTCAGCTTACCTGGAAAGAATGCTGGTGGAACTTGATACTTAAGGCCTAAATATGCTCACTGAAGTACAACTTTGAATAATTGAAAGCAATATATGTGCCCCATGATTTGAAAGCATTAAACAATTTATGCGACATCTATCTGGTAAAGAATTTTGCTTCTATTTTTAAAAAAGGGGACTTAAGGGAAGTTTTTTTTTTTTAGAACCAGGAAGAAATGATTGTTATGTTCAATATAACGGTACTTATGCTGTGCTTCAAGCATAGAGGAAAAGAGACTGGAAGACAATAACCCAGGGAGTAATACTGACAGATGTTTATTAACAAGCAAAGTCAACAAACGAACAGAGCCCTGGTTAGTAGCGTGTGCCGGTTCCTGGGATGTAAATACCCGCGCCAGGACCAGCGTCAGGCTGCCAATGTGATGTCACTGTGTCCTTGAGCAGGAAAGGGGGGGACTCAATGGGCACAGTTTTGGCTTTCCCACTACAGCAGTTTGGATGATGTCATTATGGGCCATGTTAGTCTTTATGTACACTTTCCAAATTTTTGGTAATGCGAGGAGGGGAAAGAACATCATGTTTGCAGAGAGCGGAGGTGCCCAGGGGAATGGGCTCTGAGCGAGTGTGGCTGTTTGCTGAGGGTCCTGAGCAAAACTGCTGGGCTCTCTCTTTGCACACCCGACTAAGTACATTCTTGTTACTCGGTTCCACACGGTGTTCAGTGACTGTCAGAAGCTTGAGAGCACCGAGAGGACAGGCCGTCCTGGGTCTTGCTTGACACAGTGCACCCAGCACCCGGGGAGCGCTGCAGGCGAGCGTGGCCGACACCCGAGCAGGAAGGACGGCTGGGATGAAACCAGGCTGCAGCCGCTGGGGCCCTGACCAGCAAGCAGTCCAACGTACTCAACCGAGACAAACACTTTTCCTTGAGTCGTGTGCTGTTTTTTATTAATGAAACTGGAATGCAGCACTAGCCTTTAAAACACGTGAGGTCATAGAGGTGAGCCCTTAGGCAACTTATTCTCTCCAATATTCAGTTTTCTCATCAATAAAAGGGGGACATTAGTACACGCTGGTAACTCACAGGAGAAATGAATGAGACAGAAAATGTGAAATGCGTGGTAGAACTTCATAATAATAGCTATGAGCCCTTACTGGCCTCCGTTTGCTGACGCCACTGCCTTAGGAAGAAAAGGAAAGGTCCAAAGAAATGGCAACCGAAAGACAAAGGATGAAGGACCAGCGAGAAGCCCCGGGTCTCACGCAGCCCAGAGCAGCAGCGGCACCTGTTTCCATTCTGCCTCGGCCCCCCACGCCCTTCTGTTTCCTTGTCGACCTCAGACAGCGTCGCCCCAAATGCACAGCCATCCTAGAGCAAGGGGGGGGCGGGAAGCAGGCTTTTTAGAAAGGCAGATTTATTTTGCATTCCAACCTGCAGCTCAGACAATGGAACATAATTTCAGAGAAGAAAAAAACACAGGGTTTCTGCCTATAATCATCAGAGCTGCTTCCAGACATCCCCTTCCCGCCAAGAGATAAAGAGTTTAATTGGAAGAGGTGGCAAATTGCTAAGTGCGGTTCCATGTGGCGCGCACTCAAAAATATGTACCTTGATTGAATTCGCAGAAACCACACGCCATTGTCAGAAAACACAAGTGCTAAGCACTCAGTGCAAACAGATCCCGGGGCCAAGAGCTTTGGAGCCTCGAAACGGCTGGCCAGGCTGGCTTTGGCTTGCGCACCTGGGGAGGCAAACACTCATCAGCGCTCTGGCACCAACGGAGAAACGGTGCTGCCTGCTCCGGAGCTGAGCAAGGCACAGCCAGCCTCTGGCTCTCTGCTGATGTCAACAATCAGGTGCACCCACCCCCCACCCCCCCACCCCCGCCACTGGAGCCATGACAACCAGCCTTCAGCAGCCTTTTCTCCTTCTCGGACTAGAGTTTGGACAGCCAATTGATCCAGTTTTTGAATTTTGTTTTTAAACTCTTTCCTGTATATGTAGCCATTTTTGTTCAAGCCAGGGATTCGAAGGCATGGGGTATTTAAAGAAATGATTAAAAACAAACCAGCTGTGGTTAATTCGGTGTCCGTTTAGCCTGACTGTGGTGTCCAGCCGCTGGGTCAAACACCAGTCTCGGTGGTGCAGCAGAGGTATGTTTTAGACGTGATTTACATTCAGTCGGTAAAATCAAAGTGTACCGATCATCCTCCACAGTGTGAGTAGGTCTCGTCCAATCAGCTGAAGAAGTTACAGCAAAGATGGAGGTTTCTCAAAGCGGGAATTCTGCCTCCAAACTGTGATGTAGAAATTCCGCCTGGTTTCCAGCCTTCAGACTCAGGACTGCAACGTCACCTGTCACCTCAGTCCCCATCCTGCTGCTCACCCTGCAGATGGGGACTCCCCCGCCCCACAACAGCATGAATCAATTCCTTAAAATCTCAGTAGTTAAATACATACATAGACAGACCTGATCAATCAATATCTGTATCTGTAGACATATAGGTCCCTTGGTCCTTTTTTCTGGAGAATCAGCAAACACCTGCCTGTCCTCAAAGGGTGAGAAGTCCAGTGGGGGCAGAAGACACGTCCACCAACACAAGGAGGGTCTCAGAGTGCAGGTCTGCACTACACAGGAGCACAGGTATAGCCCCTGCCAGGTGGGCTGTCCCTGTGTCTCCCATGAGCTCCGTTTCCATGGTTACCTCCCGTAATAACTGCATGTAAAGGCCCAGGTATGGCTGAGGCCTGCCCCATGGGGCTCCGATGCTCCCAGGCTCCTCACCACCTGTCCCCAGGCAGCAAGGAGATGACGGCTGGCACCTTATTCCCACAAGCGAGGCTGGGAGTGACGGGCAGGGATCCTGCCCTAACAGAGGGGATGGTGGGAATGCCAGACTGTGCGCGGTGGCCTGAGTTGTCACAAAGCTGCTCAGGGACTCCGGGTCAGATCTGAGTGAGGACAAGGAAGCCTCCTGAGAGAGGGAATTGCATGAGAGCACATGCCCCAGAGTAGCGGTTCTCAGACTTGAAATATGCAAGAGCATCTCTCCAGAGTTTGCGAAGAAATGCAGATGCCAGCGCTCCAGGGGAACGGTGGGTTCAGAAAGGACAGGACACGGACCAGGAAAGGGCTGTCAACGATGCCCCCAGGTGGTTCCGACACAGACGCTGGGTGGCCACAAATGCAGGCTGGTTTGTGGGCAAAGCCAACAGCTAGTTAACTGCCTGTGAGGGGGGACCAGCCCGCAGGCCCTGCTCCTGGCCAGCAGGAGGGGAGCAGACAGATACAGCAGAAGCAGAGAGTGTCCAGGGGCGGGCAGAGGTCAAGGCCACCTCTGGTCACCCCCATCTCCCAGCGCTGTGACTCAGCCAGAGGGGAGAGGCCCACTGGGACCAGGACAGAAGACAGCCCCCCTGTTGCCCCTCAGGGGCGTGTTGGCTTAGTTCGAAACTCTGGGGAAGGAGAAACTAATTCCAACCGGGGCCCGTCATCAAAGGTTAACTTGAGATGGAATTAGTATTGCGTGGACACTCGTATTTCCTTCTCAATTAGCGGAACTGTGAGACAGAAAATGTCATCCGTCTACGTGAGGAGCCGGAGAAGCGGAACTCGGTTCTCCTTCCACCCACGCATGTGAGCACAAGGCTTGCAAGCGACTCCCCGGGCGCCGTGACCCTCTCTCCGGCGACACGTGACCGGCTCCGCCCGCTGCTCCGGGTCAGCGTCTCACCCCGTCCTTCACGGGCATGTTAATGCGCCATCTCTGAACCTCCTCCTCCCCTTTCCCGACCCCCAGCCCAGCTGACGGGCTTGCAGCCTGCAAGGCTCGAGACGCATTGCCCAGCCACCTTAATTACTCCTTCCTTTCTCCTCGGTGATCTGACCCGAGGCTGCGACGCCACCCCACATTTCTCCATCCGTCATTTTAACGACTCCGCAGTTGCTCGTAAGTGTCCTCTGTCCGGTTCATCACCGAAGTACCCAGGGCTTCCTGAAGAGCACATAAACCCGACCGCACTCGGAAGGAAGGATGTGCAAGCATTCCCCTGCAGAACCTCGTCTGCAGAAAGAATGGTAAAAAGCGCAGAGGGCAGAGCTGGAGGTTAGATAGAGCGGGGGAGGCGGCTGGCGGGTTGCGGAATGGTCCTGGGCAGCGCGGCTCTGGGAAACAGGACGGGAGGGCACGTCTGCCGTTTGGAGGAGGGAGAGGAGAGGCACAGGGGACATGGAACCAGGTCAGAGGGTCCTGGGAGCCCTGCCCTTGGCAGCAAGGAGTCACCGCGGACCATATCAAAGCTGAGCAGCACTACCCTGGGAAGAAGGGGGTTGGGGTGGCGTGGGGAGAAAATCAGTGTCTTAGAGTTTCCTCCCGAAGCTAAGCCGAACTCGGAGTTCACTAGACCCCAGTCTCCCTCTCCTCTGCTGCCGGGCTGCTCTGTGTCTGCAGAGCTGTGCACGTGTGAAGGGCACTGCTATGCGGCAATGTGGTGATGAAGCGGCTTCCAGACCCAAGTATGCAGAGACCCGTAGGCCTTTGTTATAATCCAAAAACTAAGTGCTGCCTGTGGTGGGTTGCTGTATTAAGCCCACAATGAATCCCACCTCCTGCTATGCAAATTCTGGCCTGCTGGAATCAGTCATGTGACTTGCTTTGGCCAATAGGACATCAGCAAACGTAACACCGGCAGAGACTTGACAGGCTCCTTAGGGCTTGCGGGCTTGGAACACTGCTGCCACTTTGAAAAACCCGGGCTGTCCTCCTGAGAAGGCCACCTGGAGAACGCTGAGTCACCTTGGCAGTCAGCCGTCACCCACGGCCAGAAATGGGAGTGAGGTCACCCTGAATTGTGCCATGCCTGGTGAGCAGCCAAACGAGGTGAGTGGCCCCAGCCCAAACCAGCTAGCCCAGGCCAAATTGCCACAATGAGCAGATAAATTACTGTTATTCAAAGCTACTGAATTTCAATGATTGTTACACAGTAATAGATAACTGTTATAGCTCTAACTGAAAAAGCCTACAACAATTCAGAGAAAATAAAACACTGTAAAATCCAACAGGTTTGTGTGATTTAATACTCATCATGAGCCAATAATAAAGAATCTCCACAACCTGGTAGAGCATCTAGCCAACACTCACAGCCAACATAAACACAATGGAGAAATAATAAGGCATCGCCATTAACATAGGAGCAAAAGCCGGCTGCCATCTTTGCTTCCACTCAGTGCAGTATTGAAAGTTCCAGATAATCCAGGAGGCAAGAAAAAGAAAGGCAGGGTATCAGAATTGAAAATGGATGAAGGACAAAAAAACTGTACCTATTTCCAGACCATGTAACTATACGGGGTGGGTGCAAAGTGCCCCCCAAGGATGGCCACGTGCTCATCCCCAGAACCTGAGAATGTTACTTTTGATGGAAAAAGGACTTTGCCAATGTGATTGATTAAAGGACTCTGAGATGGAGACATTATCCAGAATTATTATCCAGAATTATCCAGCAGGCATATTCAAAAGGACATGAACAATATCAACCAATCCATAAGAACTTCGAAAAGTCTAGCAAAGGATGTACAAGACTTTTACTAAGAAAATTATTTTCAAGTACATAAAAGAAGACCTTTATAAATGGAGAATTGTACCATGCTTATTATGAAGGTCATCACCATAAAAAAGGCACTTACCCCAAATCAGTGTATACATTCAGTGCCTGAATGTAAACAAGGTGCTGTTTGTTTTTATGAAACTTGATGAACCGATCCTAAAATCCAAAGGAAGGAGTGGACAGGAAAGGGTTAACTCTGCAGGCCTGGGTTGTCCAGATCCTGCACATTCCAGACAAAGGCTCCTTCAAGGGAAATGCACTCAGAATCCTTGGAATACTCTGCCCTGTGAGAGTGTTTTTGTCTGCTTGAGGCCACAGGCCATGCTGTCCTACTTTTGGCATAATAAGTTTATTCGGAGATTTACGGCGAGTGCCTGTTTTTGCACGTAGGAAGTGGAGGGGGGTGGCTACAGAGGGGTCTGAAACCGGAGGAGCTGAGGTCAGTCCTGCAGGTTGCTGCGTGTCTCCATGACTAACCCTGCACCACGAGGTTCAGGGGCGCTTCCCTGGCTGCCACACTTCACGCATGTCGTTGCACATTGTTGCTGGGAGAACTAGGTGTCCCGTGCAACTCCACCGGGAGGGACACCTGGAAGCTTGTGCCTCGTTTCTCCTAGACTTTGTTTCCAGCCCCTTTGCCCTTTGTTGATCTCAATCAACAGCCTTTTCTGCAATAAACCGTATCTGTGGGAGTAACATTCTGAGTCCTGTAAGTCCTCCTAGCAAATCCCCAAGCCTGAAGGTGGTCTCGGAGGCCCCGGATGCAAAGCACTAAGGAATAGTTGAGCTCCTTGTAAAGAAAATCAGCAAGGTGCAGGGAGTGGGTTGCTACCCTTCCCAGATCAAGGCTTGTTACAAAGCTGTAACAATTAAGTTGGGTAGCGTTAAAACAGTTGGGCAAATGGAGTGGAATAGAGATCACAGACGCGCGCCTGTGTCCAGGGGTTGGACCGATGGAAAGCAAGGGGGAGGAATGCTCACTGCTCACCCACGGTGCTGACGGCAAAAGCAGGTCCCTGGATCACACTGTACTTGAAAAACACAGAGCCTCCATCCTGACTAGGATGGGGAAGACAATGAACAATGAATGCAATAAACAAGTAAGTGTACGGTATGTTAAACAGTGATCGAGCGCCGGGAAGAATAAAGAAAACACAGCGGAGTGGGATTAGAGAGGTCAGAAATAATTGGCTTGGGCAGTTTGCAATTTTAAACAGGCCGATGGGCTAGTCCTCCCTGAGAAAGGAATTGTCTCTGTCTGTTCCAGCTGCTGTAACAACATACCACAGACTAAGTAGTTTATAAACAACAGAGATTTATTTCTCACAGTGCTGGAGGCTGGAAGTCCGAGTTCAAGGCTCCCACCCCATCACGCTTCATAGTTCATAGCCTCTCTGAACCCCATCATGGTTCATAGCCTCTCTGTGTCCTCACAGGGAAGAAGGGGCTGGAGAGCTCACAGGAGCCTACTTCACGAGGGCACTAATCCCATTCCTGAGGGGCTCCACCCTCATGACCTCCCAAAAGCCCCCACCTCCTAACGCCATCATCTTTGAGGGTTAAGTTGTCAACGTGTAAATTTGGGGAGACCCAGACATCGGACCCTACAGTAACATTTAAGGAAGTAAAAGCACTAGTCATGGAGATATGCAGAGAAAACGCGCTCCAGGTAGAGGGAAAAGCCGCCATTCACAAATGAGAAGACCAAGGTTAAGCAACCAGCATCATGTCATGTAAATGGGCGGTGCAGACTCAGCCCTGGGTCTAACTCTGAAAGCCACGGTTCTTTGGTACCACCACATACATAATCTGCCTTAAAGTGAATGGTACAGGTTTCATGCCTACCAGTCAAAACATTTAGACTTCTGCGATAGTAATTTTCAGGTTTGACTCTCACCAATTTTTCACCTGTATTCCCCACCAACTCATACCTAATGCCCTTGCACGGCCACCCCAGCCTCACCTGCGCCTCTCCCCTCCCACACACCAGGCACATTCCAGCCTCAACATGTCTTACACGTCCATCCTTCCGTTTTCAATGTGCTCCCCCAGCCGGTGAACTTGCACGACTTCCCCAGGGTCTCTTCCAACGGCATTGTCATTAAGACACTTTTCTCGGCTGCCCAAGGAAAAGGATGAGCTCCCTTCTTGATGCCCCCATGGAAGTTGGTCCCCACTGAAGCTGCACTGTGGGGCCGGGGTTGGTCTGCCCGTCTCTCCCTCCGGACTGCGGGCCCCTGAGGACCCAGGCATTGTTCCCCCCAGCGCACTCCACAAGATAAAGGGCCTCGCTGGATGTTAAGTAGATGTATGGCAAAGGGAAAATGGGTGAAATATCGATAATGATGACAACCAAAGCGTTACAAAGTAAGTGAATTGTAACGTTCAATAGGAACCGTGGTAAAAGACAATAAAACCTAAGAATTACATTTGGCATAACACAATGTTCCGTCCAAAGAGTATGTTCAGGATTTGCTGAACACTATACAAATTGAGGAAGACATAGAGAAGACCAGGCTAATAATTACAGCCACGCTACATGCAGAGCTTGCTAATTAGGTACATTTGGGGGGAGAGTGTCTATGTAAATATATTTTTTTATAAAGACGCTTCATGGAACGGGTGAACTACTAACATGCCATGAAAGTTACATAAGTGAGACTTACATAAGCCTCCCATTTATGGTGGAATTCATTCTTCTGCCCTAGGAAAATTTCTTTACTTAATAATTTTAAAGACTCCTACTTCGAATCTAAAATCACATTAATTCACGCATACTGATCACAAAAAAAAGAGAGAGAAACTTGAAAATAATTTCCCCTTTGCAGTATTTATGCATAAAATATTTGTTAATCGCATAAATAAGGGGAATGCTAGTCCAGGAAGAACTTGAAACCCTTAAGTAATCTCCCGTTTTCTTGCTCAGCCGTGGCACACGGAGCTGGTGCTCTGTGAGTGACAGACAGCTAATGATGGGATGAAATGATGGGTGGTGGATGACAATAATGAAATGTGGCTGGAACGGCTAAGGAATTCAATTTTCAATTTTGTGGAGATTCAATCAATGGAGAATTATATTTAAGTAGCCCCATTTCAATTCGCCACCAGATTGGTCAGTGGAAACACAGACTACTTCCATCACCTCGGAACATTCTCCTGGGTAGCGTGGCTGGTACCGCACTGCACTCGGCCACAGTTTGGTAAATGGAAACGGAATGAATAAGCAACAACTGGTTCCGCCAAAGGTAGACTCTGACCCTGAGGCGTGTAAGGACAGAAGTGGGGCCGGCTTTCACGGCGACGGAGGTGTCAGTCGTAAAGCCGAGGGCTGGCTCTCACGCAGGTGCGCGCACAAGCTACCTGACATTGCCATCGACGACGTTCAGTAGATCGAGCAGTTTCAGCAGAAGATGTGGTATTTGAACCGGTTCCTGTAGGAGAGAAAAATCTGAGCGAGGGGTGGGGCGGCGTGGAGAACCTCAAGCCTACGGAGCAGCCCTGCGAGAAGGCACAAGGAAGCTTCCAGAAGGGTCACCATATCTGGCAGAGAGCACGAGGCTCGGTAAGGTTGGACCGCACACCGTGTGTAGAAGCGACCGCTGGGTGGGGAAGCGTGACGTCCTCGCAAACCACGCGAGAGAGTTTAGAACTGTCCCAGTGACGATGGGGAGTGGCATTCTGTTCTAAGTAGAAAGACAGCATGGCCAGATCTGTTCCTAAAAGGCCATTCCGCCCGGGGAGAGGGAACCGGGCAGGCTGGAGTCAGGCTGGAGAGGGGGAGGCCTGGGAGAAGGGTGTGGACGTGAAGCCGAAGAGAGATGGCCCGACTGACCCAAGCACAGGAGGAGAGGATGGAAAGGAAGCAAGGGATGTAAGAGCTGTTTATTCAAAATGAATGGGTATTTATTTCAAAAAGACTCTTTTTTTGAAAACATAGCAAGGGAGCGGCGTGTGGTCTTTCTGACGTTCCAATACCACACGTTGCGAGAGAAGGGTGTCACGGACTCTCGCGGAATCCAGAACGCTGAGTGCGCGGCCAAGCTGACAAAGCCCACCTGCTGACATCAGTCACCTAGCGCGGTGACCTCGGCGTGAATGCAGAAGCCAGCCACGGCCAGGGAGGAAGACCTAGGGCGCAGGCCGCTGGACAGGAAGAGGGACGCGTTGACCATCTGAGATGGCTCAAAGCCTGGAAAGAGCCCAGGATCGAGAATCTCACAGGCTACGTTCTAGGGTCCAGCTCAGCAACTTCCCAGAGCTGGGCTTTGATCGAGTCTCAGAGTTCTCTGAACCCCAATTCCCTGACCTGTGACCCAGAAGCAGTACCACTGCCCCCGTACGTTCTCTTAAGCCTCACTAGTACATGTAAGTGCCTTAAATATTTTAACTCCCTTGCCTTCCCCAAAACCTACCCTCTTGAGGTAGTCAACCCCCACAGCTCTAGTGGGAAGCGTTCATATTTAGTGCACAGCCTGAGGTCTTTTCTACTCCTATGTTGTATTTGGGGGGGTCCCCAATCCATGATAAAATCTAAGTCCTCCGTAGGCTTCTCAGGGGCTCCTGCAGAGACTGCAGAGCCTGGGCAAAGGCAACAAGCAGGGCCTGAGCTGGGCCATGCCTGCCGCTGCGGGTGCCCCAGGGGAGGGTGCAGCCCCACAGAGGGCCGGAGCCCAGACGGTCTCAGGGAAGGGGGTGTGCACAGCTGACCTGGAGCAGGTGACCCCATGTGACCCAGGAACTGGCATCCCTCCAGTCCACCCTCTTCTCAAGGTAGGGCAGAGGGATGGGGGAGGAAAGCTCAGGTTGGTGCCGATCCTTTCCATAACACAGAGACAGCAAGCTGGGACACTCGGGCGTACTCGACCAGCTCGTAGGGGCTACAGGCGGGAATAAACAGATAAGCACATGAATCATTTGAACCCACTGGCTTCTATCACAGCTTTATCATCTTCAGGAGGCAGCTCCTACCAGGATCCCTATCATCCCCCCCGCAGGGAGCCACCACGTGGAGAATACCAGCATAAAGGGGTCACGGCCAAGAGCGAATCCAAGAGCGAATCGTTAGATTTCTTCATTCCTCAAAGTGCAAAGAAGGCCCCCGGACCGCATGCGCTCTCCTGGCTTCCCCTATGAAGACCGTTCCTTCCCCAAGAACTCTTTTCATCCTTCCCCCGGCACAACAGCCCGTGCCCAGCAGGTCTCACGGGGACAGCTTCGCCAGGGTACGCTGTCACAACTCCAAGTTCGTTCGACACACACAGAGCTACAGTAACTGAGGCCAGTCTCTCCAATTCCCAGAAAACTTTGAAGAGCATCACCAAAGCGAAGAGCGTGCTGGCAACGTCTCACTCACACTTACGGCCCAAAGGGTCTAAACGTTTCAAAACTGCGTTCACATCTGACATAAACTTAACAGGGTCTTGTGGGATTTTTATTGAGACGCATAAAAATGCCTGTCACTTTTCTTGTCCAGCCACTTCTTCCCTGTGGTCCTTTTCCCATAGCTCACCCTCACGACAGTGCTCTGTGGTAGGTTGTTATGGAAATTACAGTCCCTTAAAATTCACATGTTAAACGCTGACTGCCAGGACGTCAGAGTGTGACTCCATTTGGAGACAGGGCCTTTAAAAGGAGATTAAGTTGAAACGGGGTCTCTAGGGTGGGCCCTACTCCAATCTGACGGGTGTCCTTACATGAAGAAGTTAGGACACACAGAGAGCCCACCAGGGGTGCGCATGCCCAGGGACAACCGTTCTGAGAGCCAGCGAGAGGACAGCTGCCTGCCAACCAAGGAGAGAAGCCTCAGAGGACACCTACCCTGCTGGCCACCTGGATCTCAGACTCTCCACCTCCAGAATTATGGGAAAATAAATTTCTCTTATTGAAGCCACCCAGTCTGTGGTATTTTGTTATGGCAGTCCTAGCAAATTCATACCCAAAAATCAGAATTTTTCAAGTGAGAAAATGGGCTGAGTTTACACAGCTAATGCTTGAACGTGTAACTTTCTGTGGAAATGCGTGCCCTAGCATTTCCCTATATGGTTCACTCTTTTGCAACACATGGGAGGTTTTAGGCATATTTCATAACTTTTATTCATTATTAACTTTAATGAGAGTTTACAAGAAGATGGAATCTTTGAAGTGAGTTCCAGTTTCGTCTTCCATCTCTTAGCTGCCCTAATCCCCACTCTGAATCCGTACTTGTTTCCAAACATAATAAACACCAGCTAGCTGCGTTTGCTAAATTTGCTTCCCTGTGACCAAAATATATACAGAAAGAACTTAGAAATTCCCTATCAGCCATTCTCAGTCTAGTGCATTAGTAATTGTAACTTTTCCCCATGTATCCAGACAGAATCAGGGGCTGTGCATGGAAGCAGATGCGAACGGTGTGGGATTCTGGTGCAAAGGACATCAAGTTGGATCGGGCCAAATTACGGAGAAGGGACCACTGGGCAGGGATTCTGTGTTTCATTTGTAGCGTAGGGGTGAGAAAGGGCGCTCGGAGTTTGCTTGGTTGGTTGGGTACAACACGGACAAAAGGTGGCCCTACTCTACATGGCGCTGAAAGGCCAGAGCGTCCTCGGTACAACACAGACGATACCCAAAGATGAAAACGCTAGCGTGGATTTATCAAGACCATCTAAGAAGGGTTCAGAAGACACCTCTCTACCATCACCGTGAGACATAAATTTCTGAAGGGAGCCCCAGCAAATGTAAAGTCATAAAAACTACCGACCTTGCCCAGGCATGTAGCTTAGTTGGTTAGAACGTCATCCCAATACACCAAGGTTGTAGGTTCAATTCCTGGTCAGGGCACATACGAGAAGCTGCCGATGAATGCATAAACAAGTGGAACAACAAATCAGTGTTTCTCTCTATCTCTTTCTCTCTCTCTAAAAAAAATAATAATAAAAATTGTAATAATAAAAAATAAATAAAAATTACCAGTCTTCCCAATTGTATATGCCTGCAAACGAAATACTTGTCTTAAACGGCACCTTCTCCCTCTAAGACACAGCAGTCCACCAGATGAAGGCTCCAGAGGTGCACTCGGCTCGGGAGGACGTGCCCGGGGTTTCGTGGGGGTCCTCCACACCGAGCCGCTCTCACACGGCGGGCGGTGAAATTCGAGGCAGACGTGAAGTCCGAGGAGGCAGGTGGAGGAAGAGCCCTTGAGCCCTTCTCTGAGGCAATCTGTGCCGTGGAAAGTTATTTTTAGTCTGTTCCACACGCACTGTGAAAAATATGAAGCATTCTGGGAGTTTATCATAACCCTCGATGAGCTAAATACGGTGCTCGTGCAATAAAACAAATGGAGAATATGTATTTACTCCAGAAGCTTCATTTTAAAAAGTTAACACAAGGAAATGATTTCCTAAAGAGCCTTCCAGTCTGAGACGAACGGTGGACCCAAGCGCCGAAGGATGCGGATCGGATTTATCACTGTGGTTGTGTCCCTTGACTGGGACAGACTGAAGCCGCGCGTTTTCCCAGCAGCAAGGTCAAGTTCTGCAGGACCCAAGCGTGCGGCTGTGCGGCTGTCCTGCCTTGACCGAATCCAGGCCCTGCAGCTGGCCCCGTCTCCACAGGGCCGCACGGTGGCTGTGCGTGCAACCCCGGCGAGCCCGCAGTGTCTCTGCACTTCAGCGTTCCTGCCACCGAAGTGACCTCCACAGTAGGTGAGAAAATCGAATGAAATAATAGCTTGTTCGGTAAAATGCCCAACTTATTGACAGACATGCGTTACTAATTGCTTTCGTAGACTGAAAAGCAAACACAAAGCATTTCCAGGACCTATCGTGAACTTGGGACTGTCCTAGGCACTGGGGAAAAAACGCAAGAACAGCAGATCACATGGTGCCTGCCTCCAAGGAGCTTGTAAGAAAGTTTCCAGGCATTAAAAAAAGGGCAGGGGGGAGGGGTGGGGGCAGACTCATGCACGATAACAAATTAACAAATTAGCATTTGGTGGGACAAGTAACAAGTGTCCAGAAGATTCTGGTGAGAGGCACATGCATGAGGCTGAAGGAAACACGGTGGGAGGCAAAGCAGGGTCCTGGTGAGGCATGAGCAAGGCTGACGGCTTCGCCTCTGAGACTTCAGCGTGGCACTGGTTTGGCGAAGACAATGGGATATAATTTAAGATCTCGTCTCCCACCCCACACCCCCAGTCCCAAATACTTACCAGATGTGGCCATGGCCCAGGCTAAGAAGTCAGAGGAAGACCTGGAGAAAGCCTGGTCTCCAAGCTGATTGGGGTAGAGCCAGCTCCCTGGCCCCAGGTTTCTCATCTGCAAAACAGGCCGCCAGGGTCCCCTTGCCCTCCCCCTGCCCCCCCAACAGCGGGGCAACAGACAAAGGGGCAGACAGAGAGGAGCAGGGGAGCCCCTTGCACGCCCACTCGCTCCGGGCCAGCATGGTGTCACATTCTGCGTCCGGCTTCCTCCCACTTCAATCTCTCAGGTGGGGTTGAAATCAATATTCTCATTTTATAAATGAGGAAACAACCTCACAGCACTTGAGAGACTAGCCGAAGTTCCCGTACAAAGTAGCAGAAGAAAGATTCGAACCCAAGTCCTTCAGACACCTGAGCCCACCCTCATCACTGCTCCCAGAGCAGGTGGAAGGGGTCCTGAGCTGGGGGGTAAGTAGAAGGGGGGCATAGCAAGCAGCCTCCTCTGCTCTGCCTCCTCCTCTGGCTGGGAGAGGGGGAGGCTTGGAGACACCTTGGAAAGGTAAGGGGGCTCTGAGAGGTGAAGCCAGTGACGTCAGGTGAAGGGTGGCTCACAGCTTGCCTAAGACAGGGAGAGAAGCATCCCAGGACCCAGTCCCGGTGGCCTCAGTGGGAAGGACTGGAACTGGGGATTGTCTCTGTCTAGGAACCAAGACAAGATGGACAGCTGACAGGGATCTCCCTGGAGGGCATGTCTGCCCTGCCCTGGCGTCCAGGACAAGTAGGACTGAGGGGGAGGGGGCTGGTCTCAGGGTCCACTGAGGGGAAGCAGGGCCAGGAGCCTGGCCCACTCATTACCTGTAAGGATGCTCAGCCGGACCAGGAGTGGGACGAGAACTCAAGTCACACGCTAGAAAGGGTAGGAACCTGTGCACACAGACATTCTGCTTCTCAAATTTGGGAACACGGAGGTGGGCAGGGGCCCGGTAAGCCCCAGGACAAACACACCCCATCTCTCCGCAAGAGCAAAGCAGGGGGATTTCAAACAACATTTTGACACTTGCACAAACTTGAAAGAGTGAAATTGAACTCAACAATCTGCACACGTGTTTAGAATGGCACACAATTCCAAAAACCTTCCACACTTGTAGCTACCGCTGGAAATGCCCCGCGAAACTTCCCAGCCCTTGGGCTTTGCGATGGGAATTTTCCAAAAAGGAGAGAGGGGGTAAGAACAGACACAAAGGAAGGGCAGCCAGGGAAGGACGGGGCTGGACCCTGGGGCCAGGAAGCCCAGCGGTGAGCCCTGGACCAGCCCCTGAGGGTCCATTTACACCGATTTGGACCCTTCGCTGTTCAGCTAGATGTTAAGGAAAGAGAGCAAAGGGAACTAGACACTGAGCTCGATATACTGGGAAGCACAAGCCGGTTTGCTTCCTCAGCCAGGAAGCATCAGCTTCACAATCCAGGGGATCAGAGCATTGTGCTCTGCCAAAAGAATTAACACCCCCCCCCCTCACCCATCCAGCACCAGGTTGCCAGGTGGGAGCAGGCGCAGGCAGGCACCTGCGCAGTGGAAGTCAGACTGGCGCAGGGGCGGGGCTTGACCCAAGAGGCCTGTCAGTCTAGCCTGGGGAAAGAAGAGATTGGTTGGGAGGTGAGCCCACCTCAAGCCTGCAGAAGTTTGAAAAGTTGATTGGTCCTTTTGTAAAAGCACCTTTTACTATTAGTATTAGTGTTAGTGTTAGTGTTAGTGTTAGTGTTAGTGTTAGTATTATAAAAGGAAAATTCTTTTCCTTTAGATACCGCAAGATCCCCACTTCCACCAGTGACAGTGTCACCCACGCAAAAGTCATCTGCCTGCCCAGGGTTTCCGTGCCAAAAGGCATGCCCAGCTGATGCTTTTTCTGCCGGGGGTTCTCACTAGCAGCGCAGTTCTTACCTTCCCAGGACATTCGGTCCCGGACCAGACGAAGGGCCGGCATCCGGTCCTTCCAACACAAGCACCTAATGACTTTAACACCATGGCTCCCCCGCTCCGAGTAAGGCCGCCACGACTCACTCTGCCCTCCATCCCAGCCTCTAGCCAGACTGAAGGAGAAACTTCAGGGTAAAAGTCGTTGGGGCGGCTCCACCCCACTGTGGGTGCACTGGGCCCCCTCCTCCAGAGGCGAAGAGACCCGGCCAGCCAGGGAGCCTCCCCACCAAACACCAGTAGGAAGAATTCTGAAGTCACTGTGGCATTCCCACCTGTTTCTCCTGGCAGGCTGAGTGACATAGGACTAGCCCCAGCCTCTCTGGGCCTCAGTTATATCGTGAAATGCAGCTTAGCCACCTCACTTGGATGAAAGCCGAGCAACTGCTCAGATGAACTTGGGACTTCTCTCCACTCTGAAATGCTGTGCTAATTCAGCAATGCCAATATTAGGGTTAAAGATCACGATGGGTCTGACACTGGGGGCCACTGACATAAACTTCCATGATTCCCTCCCCACCACCTCTCCTCTGTGACCTGCTCCTTCCTCTTTCTTGGCTCCCAAGCTCACCCTTCCTCCGGAAAAGAGGGGGTGGGGGACAGGATCAGTGTGCATGTCCCTCCTGCTCTGCCCTGGCCCTGCATCATACCCTCGAAAAATCCCCATCTATCTCCTGAGGCCTTCTCTACCCATGATTTTTTCCCCGCCCTTCTGGTCACTCCTGTCTCTTTCACTCTGTAAATGAATGGACTCAGAAGTTCTGGGCTCACCCCCCACCAGCTACCTCCAAGCCTAGAGCTTTCTCTAATGCTGTCTACTCCCTGCCTGAACACCCCGCACATCCCCCATAAACCACTGCCCTGTAGGAAATACCACCACCGTACAAGCGATCCACCAGACACGGGGAAAGACACAACCGCTTTGAGGATTCAGTGCAACATGCTTACAAGGGAAAATAAAAATCAGGTCATGTTGCTTTCGGAAGAATGCTGATCTGAATGCAAAATTCGGATGCCGCAGAATCACGCTGTTGACTCAGATGGATGCCAAGAACAGCGGCTCAGCCCTTCTGGATTCGGGGTAAGTTTCTCTCAGCTGTAAAAGTAGTTTCTTCTCCAGGGCCTGGGGTATTCACCGTGTTTTACAAAGTGCAAATCAGTACCTTGCAGTGGGAGAGGTACGAGGGAGGCGCTTCAGCTCCGAATTTTGAAAGTGGCATTAACACCACAGTGTAACAACTTGGCCTCAGTCTCTATCCCCAGGTGTTAAGGATATTGAGAGTCAGCTTTTGGTTCTGGCCACTCCAGGCGTTACGAATAAGAATAACCCCCTCTTCCTTCTCACATCCTCTTAAACATTTTTTAAATTTTTTTAATTGTAGCCAGCATTACTACTTGAGCTTAGAATTTGTCATGATGCAAGTTCAAACAGTTAAGGACAGAGGGCAGAGAAAGACAGAACTGTGCTGACCTCATTGGCAATTAAAGGACCAACCAAAGCACCACATCCGGAAAAATCAAGCCTAAATTAACAATGGAAGAAACAAACAAAAACTCACGACCCTGATTGTTTACCTCCAAAAACACCGTTCTCACAAATAAGAGCTCTGCAGAGTTCAAATCAGTTTCTTGGCTTCTGTTTCATCCTTTCTAAGAGGAGAGTAATAATGGCATCACGGGGTTGTTGAAAGAATGAACTGAGGTAACGTATTTAAGGGTCCACCTCAGTCCTTGGCACCTAGGAAGCAACGCATCATTTTCCATGCTTTTCCAAGTCGAGTTCCACGGGTCCTTCACAGCTGTCTTCTTATCGTCCATCGGAATGGAGGAGCGGAGCTATTCGCTGAGGCGTTCTTGCCCTGTATGACGAGGTGGGGTGTGGGGGTGCAGCCAGGGGCTATTCGGCGTGAACTGGCTAAGAGCAAGCCCACTGTTGCCGCCGCAGGACCTAGTGTTAACGGTGCGATGCCGAAAACGTCCCGACGGCTCCCTCTCCACCCGACCGCAGGACCTGTTTTCAGCTCGGACACCGATAATGGAGTGAGTCTTACCCCCGAAAGGCGCTCCCAACAGCCCCTTTCTGTGCAGGGCAGTGGCGCTCAGCGCTGGAAGGAGCGTGAGCAGGTCCCAAGGACGGAAGCCATGGCCACTTTCTCCAGCGCGGACAGTTAGCACTTCCGGTTGGGTGTGGCCAGAGGCCCTGCCCTCAGAGTGACAGCAAAAATGACCCCACGGGAAACGCAGACAAGGCAGGTGCGGGTTCCTGTACAGGGAGTGGTCCCACGCCATGGGCGTGGGTGTGTCACTCACAGATAATGGACAGGGGGGTCGGCTTTCCCATACCAGGTGACACTGGTCCCCCTAATTCTTCACGAGGAGGTTCCCAGTCCTGGGTGCGCAGGGCAATCATCTGAGACATGTGCTCGGTTGCACCCCAGTCTGACCTAGTCAGTCTTTGGAGGCGGTGCCTACATTTCACAAATATTAACGCCAGCGTCCTGCTTCCTGACCCACCACGGCCTCCCATTCTTCCATGTCTTTCCCGCCTTCATTCTCTTTACAGCTGTCCTTGACCTTGAAGAGACCTCCAGGTCCTGGACCCCTCCATTTTCCCACATCCTCCTGGCCTCTCTCCCTTTCTAGCCCAGTCTGCATTAGCCTGGGTTCTTCAGAGAAATAGAGAGCGTGGGAGAGAGGGAGAGAGAGATTTATTATAAGGTATAAATTGGCAAGCAGTGGGCCGGCTGGAGACTCAAGACAGACAGTGGTGTAATTCTAGTTCAAGTGCAGGAGACTGATGTCCCAGCCCCAGCTCTCAAACAGGCAAAGCTCCTTCTGCTCAGCCTTTTTGTTCTATTCACGTCTTCAACTGATTGGATGAGGCCCACCCTCACTGCGGAGGGTCGGCTGTTTTACTCAGTCTACCAATTCCAGTGCTAGTCTCATCCAAAAACACTCCCATGGACAGCACAGTCAGAAACCTAGGATCCCTCCTCCGTTTCTTCCCACTCCGTCAGTCACCCATGTCCCATCAGTCCTGCCAGACTTACACACTGAGTCTTGCATTCATACACCTTCCCTCATGCTCCATGGGTGCTATTTTATTTGAGGACACTATTTTTTTCTTGCCTGGAATTACTTCTTAATTTATCTACCTGCTTTCCCGTGTATTGATCTGCTATCCCCACAGCAACCAGAGTAATTAATCTACAATGCAAATTGGACTATTCACCTGCTTCCAACCTGTCAGCGGTCAGCGGCTTGCTGGATGAGACGGAGTGCGCTATGTGACTTACCAGGCCCTCGGTAACTTCTTGCCTCCCTACCTCTGCAGCTCGATCTAACGTAAGGCCCTGTCTCAAGCTTCGTGCACCATCTACTCCTTGCTTCTGTGTCTTTGTTCTTGTTGATGCATAGCCTTCCAACCTTCTTCTTAACGTTAATCTTATCCTTCAAGGCTCAATTCAAGCATCTCCTTCTAGAGAAAACTTTTCTAGACTCTCCTGGACTGAGTTAGGGTCCCCTCCTCCAGGCTTCCAAAGATTGCTTGCCAGCACTAGGCTTGGTGCCTAACGCATGCTAGGCAGCTCCATCGGTGTTTGTTGAGTGAATAAATGAATACAGAAGCCGTCCATTATCGTTAATGGGTGCACTCATAGGGGTGAGACAAGAAAACTATCGCAGCACTCCCGAGGGAGGGAGGGCTCCCCACCCTCCCGAAAGTCAAGGAAGGCTCTGTGAGAAGGATCCGCAGCTCTGCACTTGGCAGGTGGCCAGGAGGAGGGGGAGGAATTTTGTGCTAAGCAGCTCCACTGACACGTCACCTGGGCCGTCACCCTGGGACCCTGCTTGCTTTACCGCTCTGCTGCCACCATCTCCAAAGTCCTCATTTTAGAACATGGAGACCCGCGCTATCATCACGTGGCCTGGTGTCCTCCGCTTAGGGACCCGATCGGGGGCAGAGAAGACGAGCCTGTCCAAAGGCACAGGGACAGGGGGGCCTTGGAAAGACCCCATCAGGAGAGCTGAGCATAGCTCCGTCCTGGCTCTGCTCCTCCAAGCCAGACGCTTAACCACAGGACAATGACAGTTTTCTTCCTGTGCATCTTGATCTATTTATACATGTTTAGAATTTAGAGGGAAACACCAAATCCACATTTCCAAGCTTTTCTCTGCTCAATACTTAAAGCGTGCGTATCGTGGGGCAAATCGAATCCATATGTCTCAGATTCATTTACACTTTGCTCATGAGAATGGCCTCCAAGCCCCTCCCCATGAGGCTGTCTCATGCCCAAGAAGGCATCGAAGTGTTCTCGGAGCTTTTGGATTTAAAAAAAAGGGGGGGGGGTTGAAAATGTGAATCTGAGTCAAGAAAACTGGATTTAAACCTCAAAAGCTCCGGTTACACTTTGCAACCCTAAATCCCCCAGTTCAAGGGGGCGCTCAGCTTAGCTCAGCCCCCCGAGTCCCCCCAATATCCCCGTGGCAGTCACAACGCCCAACAAGAGACATTCCCTCCCAAGAAGAAGGAGTGTGTGCCTTGATTGTGCCCTAAGAACTGGAAGCTCAGAGGAAATTACATCGAGAGCTGCTTGAGGAGAAATAAGCCTCTCGCTCCCTGCTGCATTAGAATCTCGAGTCCTTAGGACTGAAAGGGATAATGGAGATCATCAACAATAATAAGTACCATCTGTGCAGCGCTTTACACTCTATAAATCACTTTCACACCCATTTTCTTATCTAATCTCTGCTATTTTGTAAGAGTGGTGCTGTTCACCATCACCCGCAATTGGGTAGCTCTGGAAATGAGGCTCAGAAAGGTTATGCAGATTCGCCAAGCTCACACAGCAAACAGCAGCGATGCCAGTACTCGGACTCATGCCTTTGACACTCCCCCAGGGGCTTGCCTCCTACCCCACTCACCACTCCTCAGGGTGAAATGAGACCAGCAGCAGCCACACCCTCCCAGTCTCGCCCAGTGGTCCTTGTGAGCACAGATGGGGTGACAGAGCCGGAACAGCCACCTCTGTGCCTGGCATCCTTTCTCCTCTCAGTGCCCCTTTCTCCCTTTATTGGAAGAAGTCGGGACAGGGAGAAGCTTATCTCTTCTCATCCCATTCAAAGAAATGGTCTCATTGTCCCTGACTTCGCAACACCCATCCCCGTGAAATAATAGAGCAATTGGCTTTAACATATGTTTTCTTTCCAGTTCTCAACAACAGCCTGATAAAGTAGCTACTCTGTAACCCATCTTCCTCAAACAGGAAGCTGAAGGTCAGAGAGGATGCTAAGTAGCTAAGAGTGCCAGGCCTAAAAGATCTTGCTACTAAGGCACATTGAGAGCATTTGGCTCTGGACCTGTGAGGACAACCCCTGGCCGAAAATGGAGTTGAGAGAGCGGAGAAAAGGGAGAGGGGAAAGATAACGCTAAAGACCTGCGAAGGGAGAGATTACTATGTGATTTGCCTGTTTGGCCAGGAACATCAAAAAGTGCAGGAATATCTTAGGCATAAAGAACAAGGCAGACTGGGAGGAAGGGTGGGGGCTGGCTGAGAGCAGAACCTGGGCGGCACACACGTATATGCACCCAGAAGACACACCGTTTTCCTCTTTCAAGTGTATGCAAATGAAACTATAAATTAGTACTAATCAGTACCCGTGAGGTGAATTAATTAAAAAGTTATAATTCACAAGAGGCCTGCATTACTTGATAATGTATCACCAAAGCTTATGAATATGAGAATTAATTACTTGGCCCAGATGTTGAAAGAATGCTTAATGCCTTGAGCTCTTGGTTTGAAGCATCCACTTTTTTTTTTTACACAGGGCTGAAATGAAGATAACGTTATTGTGTATTTCCTAAACTATTATCATAACAAACAGCCACCATTTATTAATTTGCTAATATTTGGTGCCTAGCTGTGCTAGGGATTTTATACACATCGTTTCATTTAACCTTTGGAGCAACTGTGTAAGATGAACATCATTGTCATCGCTGCATGTGTCCAAAACAAATGGGTTCCGCACGCTGAGAAGCCAAGGTCACTCAAATATGAGTGAAGGACCAAATATGCAAACCTTGCGCCTGCCCAGCGCTGCCCACGGGATAGCCCTTGTTGCAAAGGAACCCCATGACAACTCTGGCTTACAAACTCTGCATGGCTGAGGACCTATTCCCTTTGTAAACCATCCATCTGGCTCTGCCTGTCTGTCATTCGAAGCTCACGGGTACACGTGAACCTGAAATCCGCAAGCACACAAGTCTATCTATTTGCGTTCTATGTTCATTCCTAACTGGTTTCTCAATTCCACTTTAATCAAAACCAAAACCAAGTGTTGCTGCCTGGTGGGCAGTGCAAATATAGAGCCAGATTCCAGTCCTCTTGAGGGCTGGGGGCGCAGAGTGAGCGCTAGTCAGTCACATCTACACAGACCCAAAGCCTCACTGGGTAGCTGTGGAACAAAGAAAACGGTGGGGAAATTGGAATTTTCAAAATCTGGATTCCATATGGCTTTGAGTCTTTAAGATGTTTTAAATTTTTAATAGTGGGTTTTTATTTTCCACAGTGAACATATTTTTGCAATAGGAAAATGCATTTTAATTATTAAAATTATGAATGACAGTTTGGCTGGGTATAAAATTTTTGGATCACAATTCTTCTCCCAGGTTTTATATTCCATTGACCGCCTTTGCCCATTGTTGAACAGAGAAGTCTGAGGCCTCCTTTCTGACCACTCTACTTTCAGAGTTATTTTGCTTTTTTTCTGTGTGAAGTTTTCTAATATTCTTTTATTATCTGTGGAACTCAATATTTCCACCAGGACATGTCAAAAAGTTTATCAGATTTTATTAAATCTTTCTGCTAAAGTTGACATCACAAGTTAACAACTTACTTTGGTTTCAGAAGAATGTAGTGTGTACAGTTTTTAATATTGTTTCTGACTTGTTCTTTAGCCCCAGTTGTCACACATTTTCTAGTCCATTTTCACATCGCCTTTCATTTGATCTTTTAACTCTCTCATGGTTTTCTCCACCCAACTTTCACTCAGGATTTTTTCCTCTACCGTTTAGTGCTAAGCACCTCTGAATTTCTACTCTGCTATTACTTGTTTCCTTAGGTTACCTCCAGAGTCTCCTTTATCTCAACGAAGGTGAGGCAATTTCAGTCAAAATACAATGAAATACCCTGAGTAACTTAACATCCTGAAGTTTATCTACAGGAATAAAGCTATAAAACCAAATGGGACATCATAAGGGAAAGAATGGGAAACAGTGGTAATAAAAGGAGGTGAACCATGCAATAAAAAGATATGAAAATTTATTTAAAACTAAAATTAGGAGAAACAAAGGTGACAGGCAGTCCACTGCCAATACAGGCAGGAAAACCAGTGGGACAGCGTAATTTTGTTTATTCTTCTGAAGGTATCTCAATGGGGAGGGAAAGTATTTCATGAGACAATGGTGGTGAAACTCCTTGCTAACCATCTGGGGGCAAAATACCACACTCCTGACTTATATTTTATAATCTAGGTTCTAGGTGAATTCAAGATTTCATTTTTTACAATACACTAAAGTAGATAAAATTGGTGAATATTTACATAATCTTCATATACAAGGAGACTCTTGAAGTATTTTGCTGAAGATGCAAACCATAAAGCAATATCCGTCAAACTTAACCCTATGAAAATCAGTTAGAAACACCAACAATGCAATAGAAAGTGATACAAATGGGACGTTAATTTAAAAAATAAAGACAAATGGCAAAAAAGATTAAGAAAAACATTTATTCCTACTATAAGCAAAGCATTGAAAACTGAATGATTCCTAACACATTCTCAAGTCTTATCACTGCTTCATAGACCCTGTTTTCATACACTCACTCGATGCAAAAGGGAGATCTGATTGGAGAGCCTTGTAAGACCTGAAGTTGGCAAACTCTTTGAAACCTGGTTAAGGAGAAGACAAACATGACGTAGAAGAACATAACTGTGACCCGTAATGCAAAATACAACAGGTAGGACTAGGCTCAGACAACAGAAAATTCACCTTGTACCGATGTGATCCAAGAAGACATTCAGGAAAACTGGACTCTTGAACTGGCCCTTGATAAAGGGGAAAACCAAGACAGTGTGCTTGGGCACGCTCCGAACTCGGCAACGTGCGTGCTTCACGCTGGCAAGATGGCTGTGCAGTAGGAAATAAATTCAGTCCAGGTTGTAAGAATATGTGCTTGGGCATCATGTTTTGCAGTTCAAAAAAGTCCTTTGACACATTATTTATACATAATCTACCCACAGCCCTACTAACAGGCAATGAAGAAATCATTACTCTTTTTTTAAGGAGGGGAAACGGAGGCTTAGAGAGAGAGGATAATTTACCTGCAGTTGCACTGCTGGGTATAACCGAGGAGATGCCCAGCCCCATCTCAGAGGGGAACCCTGCCTTCTTCCTCACCACCCTGTCACCCTGTGGAAGGAAAGGAACCGGCTCCATGCTCCTACATGTCACAGTTGCACTGGCTTCAAAGAGTGGATTCTCATCCAAATTCCAAGTGGTTGTGCTGCAGGAACAACAGCTGGTGTTGGATGCAAACTGTTAGCAAACAACGATTTTCTTAAAGACTCCAGATGCTCTTCAAAACAAGAAAACCCTTTTGCTGTATCTGGATCCTTTTCTAGAAAGAGTAGAGAAACATTGTGAAGAAAATATAAAAGTCGTTGTCACAAGGACACCATACATCAGACTTCACTTACCGGGTCATGCCGCTGACTGGGGCAGAATTTACTGTATTAATACTCATCACATTGGGCATCAATTTCTCCAGGTACAAAACTAAAAGCGAGATACTCTCTAAATTCCCTTCCCCTCTGAGCCTCCTGGATACCACAGTTTAAGTAGGAAGTCAGCACACACTAAAAGAAGAATAAAATGAGAAAAGGGACTGGAAACTATGTGATGATAATGAGTAATTAAAGGGATCAGGGACTGGAAGTGGGAAGACAGTGGGGAACAAGAGTTAGGTCTATAGGGCTGTCTTAGGAAAGACTCACTCCATTCATCCCAAGGAGCCACAAAGAGGGAAATCGGGACTGATGGGTAAAAGCCCAGGGAGTCAGGACTTGCTAAAAAGTAGAACTATCCAAAGACAAAGCCAGAGTATCCAGATAAAGAAAGGAGAGAAGGAAAACTGCTGTGCTCCTGTCCTGATCTGTGACAAGCATGACCTCTAACGACTACCATAATCCTTTTACCTGGGCAATGTCAACCCCTTTTCCAGGTTAGAAAACTGTTACTCAGAAATAGACCATCTGATCAACATCAGGGGTACTGAGTTAGTGAATGTCCCGGCAGGAAGATGTTGAAACAAAGGATGAAATACCAATTTAAATGCATTTAGGCATCACGTGTAGAAGGTTGGAGAAAAGGTCTTTAGGATCCCTTCCAGCCAGCAAATCCCAGGCATCTAAGGTGTCTGGGTGTTGCTTCCCAATCACCATGAAGCATCATATACCTCAAAATACTGAAAGGGAAGAAAAAGTCCCATTGGAACTCAGCCACCATCACCATGATGAATACTATTCTGATGATCACCACCACCACCACCACCACGATGACCACCACCATCACCACCACCACCACCATCACCACCACCACCACCATGATGACTACTACTACCACCATCACCACCACCATGATGACCACCACCATCACCATCACCACCACCACCATCACCATGGTGAACATCACCATCACTACCATCACCACCACCACCACCACCATCAGGATGACCACTACCATCATCACCACCATCACCATGATGACCACGACCACCACCACCACCATCACCACCACCATCACCACCACCATCACCAGGATGAACATCACCATCACTACCACCATTATCATCACCATCAGTAAGATCATTATGAGGACCAGCATCTCTTACAGGCTGGGTACTAGTATAAGCTGTAATTATAAATATTGTATTAAATAGAATGGCTATCAAAGTGAATATCTTTGTTACCACATTACAGATGAGGAAACTGAGCCTCAGGAAGAAAATTATTTATAAAATGTCATCTAGCAAACAAATGGTGGAGCTCAAGCTCCAACCCAGTTGTGTCCGGGTCCAAAGCTGGAGCTGTCTTCAGAATATCCTGCTCTCTTCCTAACCCTTCCTGCATGCTGCCTGCCAGTGTTGCACCTGAGCGTGGAATGTACCAATCAGGAAGGAGAGGACCAGGTGTTGGAGCTCGGGGAAGTGTTTTCAAAAATGCGTTCTCCTGCATGTCGCTATCACAATGGATATGACTTCAGTGGCAATGCACTCCTTGAGAGGCACCAAGAACTTGATGGCATAAGAATCAGCCTGGCTTCTCAGCTCTCTGTGGCTCTGGTAGGTGGCTCCAGGACACCGGCCATGCCATCTTAAAGCCCTACTCACAGAACCTCAGGAAGGCAAGATGCTGTCTTGCAGAGCGTGGCTCATTGAAACGACTCGTCCCCCGCCCCCAGTGCCGTATTCCCCACTCTGGGGCTGCTGACTTGACTCGCCTTCCCTGCAAGGCACGGAGGCCATCAGTAACTTTCCCCACACTCAGCACTTCCTCCAGTTCTCTGGCTCTTTCAGCTGAGGCTGCAATGTTGAACATGTAGTTTTGTAAATTAATTCATTGAAGATTCACTCTTGTCAGCTAACTTTTCTCACTGCAATAAGTCAAGGAAGTCACTTACGAGCAACTGAATTTTCTACTTTCATGTCCTCTTGCGCCCCTTCATTTAAGACTGTGTTCTAAAAACCTCTATTCAGCAAAACTCATCAGTTATACACAGAAATCTCAAAAGTGTTCCCTTAAAATTAACAGGGAAAGTGATCATCTCATCTTAGCCTTAGATTTTTTAAAAATTGTTGGGTGGATCATCTGGGGTGAGAAAGGACATAGAAGACAACTAAGCCCTCGGTCGCCATTCAGCTTAAAACAATCTACTTTTCAGTTTCATTCTCCTGTACACCTCAGATCAGTGGGGGGTTTTTATACCAGGAAGAGATGGTGCAAAGTTCGAGGCAGCTGTCCCTACAGGTGAGAACTAAGAAGAAAGAGCCTCGCTTCTGCCTTCTAAGAGTTCACAGGTGAATGGAGGAAAGACACACCATCCACCCAGGGACCAAGGAGACAGCCCCAGGTGGGCAGGCGACCTGGGAGCAGCTTGGGCTGGGAGGCCTGAGTCCTGAGTCTGGGTTCTGACCGCATCCCTAATTTGCTCCATGAACTTGGACGTCACCTCCCCTCTCTACGTCTCTACTTACTCATCTGTTAAAACAACCTCAGGCGATCACTTTCTCAAACTGTCACATTTGCTCACAAAATTCTCAACCATAATTTCCCCACCACCCCTCTAAAATGGGGTAGCAAATTAGAAATAAGGAAGTAACTAGCAGGTAATCTGCAAACTTTATTAACTTCCCTGGGTTGTTGCTTTTTTTCCCTCTTGTTTTAGGAAACAATGATAGTGATCAGTGTCCCCTGCCCCCTTCTTGCTTTACCAAGACTTACATTGCAATCGCTGTTGAGGTCAATTAAAATCTAGATTTGCCAACGCTTCCATTTCCAAAATTTTCGAACAAATGCTTTAGAGAAGTTGAGCAATTTCCTGGCTACCCGTGATGTATTTTACGTACTAAAGGCATCTCTTGCGGGCTTTGTCTTAAGTGAATAATAGCAATATTGTTGAGTGAATAACGGTTCAGTTAATGCCATTGTTACTAAGTAATTTACACTTAGTTGGAAAACCAAGAAGGTCATTTGAACTTGTATGCATTGAAATGTACCATATCTTGGTTACACAATATGGTTTTCATTATTTCACAATGTCTCGAAGAATGGAACTAATAAAGCTGATATTTCATACTGTAGGGTGCAGACTAGAAGTTTGCTGTGATGTTTCAGCTTGCAATTCTGTTTATACAAGGAACAGATTAATCTATTCAACTGGAGAAAAGGCCCACCCAAGGTCTCCTGCACAGGTGAGGGATAGAAGACCCACTCACAGCTATTTTCTCCAAGAATTAGTGGAACCGACTGGCACAACTCCCAAACAGGCGTCCCAGAGCCACAGGCCGATGGATTCAACTCCTGTTCTGGGAAAACCAACAATGAATCCAGTTACATTTAGCAAGCCGAACTACCGCAGCCTTTCGGGAAAACTTGAGGAGCAGCGGTTTCGAGTTCTCTGTTCCTACACAGTCAGTAGTAAGAGGCAGACTTGCGCTTGGGGTCAGCCCTTATTACAGCACATTAGCAAAGAGCGGTGTGAGCAACGGCAGTCCTCACGAGAAAGGCAACGCACACCCTGGGTGCCTGGAGACATCATCCAAGGACAATTCTCAAGGCCGGAATTTCACCCAGCCACCAAGAAAGTCTCATCACCATTGTAGTCTCTCCTGCCCTCACCTGAGTATAAGCTTTTCAAGACCTTACCTGAGGAGGGGGCAAAGTTTTGCCACCCCCAAATATGTGTCTTTGGGATATTGTTTATTTCAAGCTTTTTTTTTTTTTTTTAAGAAGCAGAAGTCTGAGGAGGAATCTTTGACCTTTCCCCTAACTACCTAACAAGGTAAGTAGAGGACCCGCTCCAGGAAGGGGGTTGTCACCCCAGCTGACCACAGTTTAATGCGAACCGAGTGTGTCAGGGAGGCGCCCAGCAAGGCACACTGGATCGAAGGCCTCTCCGTGCCTCATGCGTAAATCATGGGTAAAGGTGGCCCCACATTTGTTTACCAAACATTTGTTTCTCCATCCCCGTGTGAATTGAATTCCTGCTTTTGAGGCTCCGAACCACAACCCCCCTTCTCAAGACGGAACACCGGCCCAAACAGCCCTTGGGTCTCATATCCCCATGGAACCCCCACATATGTACATCATGAAACGGGATTATTCTCTCCCGTTAATCTGTCTTCTGTCTTTTCAATTACTGGGCCAGCCCAAAGAAGACGGAAGGGCAAACTCTGTCTCTGCTCTGCGCTCATTCAGCAGAACCCACCTTCATTCACACCTGAGTTCAGACACCCCTGACGGGCACTCACGGGCCCATTGCCTGGGTGTGTGGGAGGTTTTTACACACCAAACCTCCTCCCGCCCACACGCTCAAGCTGCCGTGCATGCGTGTCCCTCCCGCTCTCCGCACTGCCGTTTGTGTTCCCACCCCTCCCCAGCAGCGGCTCGCTAAGGAGCCTGGCACAACTGCAGCCGCAGGAGAAACCGAGCCCAGGGCGGGGGACGCGTTTGCCGAGTCGCCCACGTTTGCCGAGTCGCCCGCAGCCTTAGTCGGCGCCACTGCTGTAACAAGAAGGCCAGAGACTGGGTGGCTCGGAAACAACCGAAACTTACCTCTCGTAGGTCTGGGGGCTGGAAGTTCAAGATCAAGGTAACAGCAGATCACTGTCTGGCGATGGCTCGCGTCCTGGTTCACAGTCAGCTACCTTCTCACAGGGAGTCCTTCTGGGGCCTCTTTTATAAGGACACTAACCCTGTTCATGAGGACTGCACCCTCGTGACCCAGTTACCCCCAGAGGCATTGCCTCCTGATCCCATCACATTGAGGATTAGGTTTCAACATACGAATTTGGGCGGACGCAAGCCTTCCACCTTCCACATCTGGTTAGTGGTCACGGAGCTGAGCTAGGACTCCCGGTGAGCCTGACGACAGGTTCCACCATCCCTCTACCACACCAAACCGCCCAGGCACTGGGGCCTCCCCGGCACCGTGGCATCGTCCCCTTTCTCACAGGCCCTCACGAGGTTATAGGGAACACTTCACGGACCCTCTCCAGCGCACAGGCACACACAAAAGGCTAGTCCTCGGTGGGCACTGACGAGATTCCAGGCACTGTGCTCAGTGCTTGGCGGGTCGTTTAAGCATCCTCCAACCCTCGCCGATCTTCAAGGAGTGTCACTAGTGTCACCCTCACTCAGCAGATGAGAAAAATAAGTCACAGAGGTGTTAAGTAACTTCCCCAAAGTCACACAGCTAAGAAGTTACAAAGCTGGGATTCAAACCCACACCGTCTGGCCTCAGAGTCCAGGCTTTAACTTCTACACTACCAGCTTCAAGAGTTCCTCCATCCACCCGGGGGTTTAAGGAACATGAGCAGCCCTTTACCAAGCACCTCCCGCGGTGCCAGCACTGACCAGGGCCGGGGCACACAAGCGGTAGTGAGACAAGGCGGTCCTTTCTGCGCTGGAATTTATAGGGTACCTGGAGAGGCGGCGTCAAACCAGTGAGAGCCGCGCAGGCAAACACAGAGGAAGAACGCCGAGCAGAGGTGGGGGACGAGACCCTTCCTGCACTGAGTGAGGAGAGCACGGCTCCTGGGACCTAACTGGATGGGATTCGGTACTTCTGCCACTGCCCAGCGGGCAACACCAATGCCCCTCCCTCTGCAGCTCATCCGCTGGGCCTGAGTTTGCATCTCAGGTTGGATCCTCCCTTGAGATGCCAAAGTGTCATCTAAAAAGGAAGTAAAGGTGGTAGGAACTTCGTGGGCGGGCTGCTGCGACCGCTAGAGGGCATGCGGAGAAGGCACCTAGCGGCAGCCTTTCCGCACGGCACACGCATGCCTTCCTCGCCTTCCTCTCTCCTCATCAGCTGGTCAGCCACGGCCATGCCAGGGCCCTGGGTTCAAGGGGAGCCACTGTCGGAACTGCAGCTCAGCCACGCTCAGCCAAATCTTCTCGGCCAGGCAGGTGGCCTGCTCATTACATCTCTGAAATAGAACAAATCCAGCATCAGCTATGAGTCCAGCACTGTGTCGACCACGTGGGCAGAAGGAGGCCACCTACCTTTCAGTGTCTAAGTCGGCACAAGCTCCGTTCAGCTGCAGCATGCGGGGGCGGGGTGGGGGGGGCAGGATCCCAAGCTCCTTTACCATTTCCTTGATGGCTGAGCAACGCGGCAGACCGAGCTCCAGCTCTTGAGGCTTCTGCTTGGGTGGGACACAGCGCTTCTGCCCACGTTTTCTTGCCATGACGATTCACAGGGCCACCCCTAACTTCATGGGGTTGGGGGAAGGCACTCCTACTGAGAGCCTGGAGGAAGAAGAAATGGCCAGCCTGTGCGCAGCTGCCATGACCCCCACAGGGCACCATGACGTGCCTGTCTCTCTTCCAGGAAGGCTGGGAGGGAACTGCTCCCCTCAGAGCCGGTCTGGGGAAGCTTTTCAACGTGATCCAGAGCGTCTCAAACGTGTCCACTGAGGTAGCCCTACTGGCAAGGACGGCAGAACTCCTGCCTCTGGCTTCTCCTGGAAGCTCACGTGAATTCCGCGCCCTGCCCTGTTGCTATAGCTGTGTGTTCGGATGTCGAATCCAGCGCTTACAGGGCATGTGCGGCGCTTCTCCGGCGTGTGTGCACTGCCACTCACCCGCGCCCCGCATGCTCCTGAAAAGTTCAGTGACAGTGACAGGTCCTCAACATCCCCAAAATGTATTCTCGAAGTTTTCGCAGATTGACAGAATCTCTAAATCATCACTTTCTCACTGAGGTCGCTTTTCTTTTTCTGGATAAAAATTCTACCCGCCTTTCACTGAGAAGCTCCTTTGTGCAGACCACGTGGTCTGCAGGGTCTCACCCACACTCAGGAGGGGTCTCCGAGGAAGGCATGGCTGCGGTTTCCACTGACAGTGGGGACAGAGGCTCAGGGAGGCCAGGGGCTTGGCGGGGCCACGCGGTACGTGGCAGAGACGGAAGGTGAGCCCAGCTCCAAATGGGTGTGAGTCACCCCTGTCTTTTTTCACTATAATTATATTCCCTCTTGGTTTCAGCTGAGAAATCAACCTCGGATCTCAGTGAATACAAAGGTGAACCTGCAAGACCAACCGCCTCTTTTTCCTTCCGTAGCACATCATCGTGGCTTCACCTCTTTGGGGGACAAACTTCAGCAAGAACCAGTGAGACAGGGTGTGTGGCCAAAGGGCTGTCACTGAGACGGGCTGCAGAGACTGTCAAGGAGAGAGTCAGACCAGCTCCCCATGGATCTGTGTCTTAGAACTGGAAGAAGACCAGCTTGACTCCACGCGGCAACTAACTTCACCTGGCCGTGACCCTTAGCCTCGTTACACACTCACCGTAATAGCTCAGCATGCTAAGCAGCACACCCCCACGGAGCCTTGATCACAAACCAGAACCCTGTACGAGGATGCAACACGGCCCCCAGGGCTCTTCCCGGAAGTGCCCCCCATCCCAGCAAGATCCCTAATATTCCTGCCCCTCATTGAATGCCTTCACCTCCAGAGAAGAAGCAAATCCCTCGAGGGTGGGGCTGCTCCGTCTGCCTCACTGCTTCACTAATGAACTCACTTTCACTTTAAACTCTATACTGGCTTGTGTTTGAGTTCCTTCCTGCACAAAGCCAAAGAACCGCAGTGAGTCGGGTCCCTGGCCCCCCGGAATGCCCGCGTCGCAGCGCTTGGCTCCTTCCCAAGCAGCACTTCTGCGCTGCCCCGAAATACAGGGGCTGGAGGTTGATGGCCCTGCTCGTCAGCCCACTAAGCAATCCATTGCCACACGTCGGCCTCACGGCCCCTTGGATTGAAACTCACACCGTAGGGAAGTCACGCACAACTAAGGAGAATGAGCCCAACCAGGAGTCTAAGAGACACAAAGAAGAGATGGCACCTGCTCCCTGGTTGGGATGCTGGGAGGCTACGGCCAGCGGTCAAAAGAAAAGCAGCGGGTGAAGGGACAGTTTCCCTGACGGGCTCACAGCAAGGCCCCTGGCTCCACGGGCCTCTGCTGACCAGCCTGTGTCCGTTAAACGGAGACTCTGGAGGCAGGTCCCCCAGGCTCGGCTGGAGGGGAACCCCGCGCACGGAAGGTCACCCCCGCTGTCACCTCCGGTTCCAAAGACAGACAGCTTTTCTGAACACTGCTCCGCGAAACGGCAAAGCCGCTCCATCTCAAATCTTCACAGAGGCAGGGCAAAAACGACACTGTCAACATGAGGCGATCGCTGTTATTTTAAAAAGAAAGGAAACACAGATTCAACAACAAACATTTCCAGTCCGGGCATTCACAGAAGAACTGTAAACGGCCTAAGTAAGCATTTCTGCAATGTTTACTCTTGCCGGTAACCAGGAATACAGGAAAATAAGGTACCACGCTTTGCCTGATTGACCTTTTTTCTCTCTGGAAGGTAGCGCTCGGCGTCCTTGCGAGGGCCACCGAGCAGGCAACACTTCCCCACAGGCCCTGGGAGACTTGGTTCCAGGAAAGTGATTTAGCAACACGCACAGGGAGCGAGCACCAGGCCTGTTATCCTCTTTGAGCCAGTAACTCACATCCGGGAATCTGTCCCAGGGCAATCATCAGAAACGTGGGTAAAGATTTACATTCCAGAATTTTCAATAAAATATTAATATTCCAGGATTTTCAATAAAATATTACGTCTAAGGACAACAACAACAACAAAAGAAATGGAAGCAAATTAAAGAGCCAAAAATAAATAGATAAAAGGCAGGGCAAGGTTAAATGAAATACGATGGGGAGATACGAGAGCATGTGAAAAATATCGTATTTTTAAGAATCATTTCATGACATGAGGAAGTGTTCACAATGTCAATAGAAAAAGTCAGGCTCTGATATGATTCTTTTTTTTTTTCCAAAGAAAATATTCCACAAACATAGTCACACAGTCGCAGCATCACTGATATGCTCACAACGCAGGCGGAAACACAGTGAAATGTTAACAGGAATTTTCTCAGAAGAGTACATTACAGATTTTTTTTGTTTCTTTAGATTTTTCTATATTTCCCAAATTAACATAATACATATATACATATAGCAGACGTTATACACCTTTTTTATAATAAGGAAGCATTCTGAAGACAGAATGTGATAGATTTAAACAATTGCCACTATTCCTCTCCCTCCCTGCAGCCACGCCCTTGGGGCCAGGACACACCCCGCTGATTCACAGCTGGGTCACTGGTAGCAGGTTATCAACCATAGGGAGGCAAACAGAGGCTTCAAGGGCACTTACCCACTGGAGCTTGTCCTCACCCACGGCTCTCGGAACCGCAGGACACCCCCAGCGCGTGAGAGCCAAAGTTCATCTGTTCAGCCGGTGGGAGGATGAGAGACACATGACCTAGTAAACCCCACTGCCCCAACCACACGCAGCTCTCACCCCCCGAAACAGAGTTTCCTAGCCAACCGGCAGCTGACTGCAGATGCAAGCCCAGGGGTGCCTCCCAGGATCAGCAGAAAAACCACCCGGCAGAGCCCAGCCCAAACTGCCAGCCTACGGAATCATCAAACCATCTCAATCCACTAACACTTGGGGTGGTTTCTTAAGCAACAACAGCTAAATGATGTAGAAAAAAACTCACTCTGGTAATACAGTGGAAAAGCTCTGGGTTTCTCCAGTGGGGACATTAGTTGACTGTCTGCAACTCTGTGATGTTGTGCCTGACACGGGGATGACAGCACATGCTCCCCAGGCAGCTGCAAGAACAGAAGGAGGCCCGTGAAAGCAGCTGACATGCAGTGAGACTGAGCAGGCCTGAGATGAATCAGAATCGTTATTCATCATCAGGAATTGAGAAGGAAGAAGCATTTCGGAGCGCGAGGACCAGAGGACTTGAGCTACATCCATTTTCACAGCTTAGGATTGGGTTAAAAATATTATTTGAGTCGTCCAAGGATTTCATCATTTTGAGCAATGGGTAAAGTCTTGGGCTGGAATTTGGAAGCATGAGTTCTATATTCTAACTCTTCCACTGACTTGCAATGTGACACAGGATGCTTTTCATAACACAATTAATTCCTGAGCGGTGGTCCTTTGGGTCTGAGCCAATTACAGCAGAGCAAGGAAAAAGCTAGCTCCAAGCAAGGTTATTCCAGATCGAAAGTTTGAAGTCCAGTCTCCTTGCCTGGGCCTTTTCTACTTGGTCTCCACCTTTCCTGCCACCCACAGCCCAGCTAACCCCACATGCTCAGCACTCTGGCCCAGCCCGAGAGTCTCAAGACAGAGTACATGGCTGCGGTACCCAGCTCACGCTGCTCCTCTGCTGGAACGTATTTTCCATCATCAAACTCCTACTCATCCTTCAAGGCCTACCCCAGGGAGACTCCCCTGAGCTGCGAGACAAAAGTACTTTTTTCCCTTGTGTTCCCCACAGCTATCTTGGCTCAGGTTCTGTACAGGAAGAGGCTAAGATAGGGACCCTCGTGCATGTGGGTTATTAAGGGAGGGCCCTCGGGAGGACCCTGAAGGAGAGAGAAGCAGGAGTGGGTGGTGGGAAAAGCTGCAGAAAGGTGTGAGCTCAGCTGATGTCCGCATGGAATATAAATGAAACCACAGGGCTGTCCCCCTGGAGGCAAGGAGCTTGCCTGGTCTTCTGTTTCCTCATATCAGCCAACCACTGGCTGGAAGCGTCCGCAGAAAGAAGACATGCCCTTCCCAGCATTCCCAGGGCATTACCCAGGGGAATCCCAAGGGAAGGGACTGTTGTGGTCAAGAATGAACTATCCGGCCCTGGTGGGTGTGGCTCAGTGGATTGAGTGCCCACCTGTGAACCAAAGGGTTGTCGGTTCGATTCCCAATCAGGGCACATGCCTGGGTTGCGGGCCAGATGCCCCATGTGATCTGGGGCACGTGAGAGGCAACCACACATTGATGTTTCTCTCCCTCTCTTCTCCCTCCCTTCCCCTCTCTAACAGATAAATTTTTGAAAAAGAAAGAAAGAAGAATGAACTATGAGGTGAGCCTCTTGCAGTGAGTTCACTCTGTTTATAGGCTCAGCTTCCTCAGGCTCCCGCTGGTCACAGTTCCTGGGGAGACTTACAAGCGAGGTTCCCCAGGTCACATGTGAAACTGGGCTCCCTCCTCCACCACCCAGGCTGAATCGCCCTCCACAGCAGCTAGCCAGGTGGTCGGTGGGATTTTCCCGAGGGGGAGGGAGAACCAGACCCTCACGGGAGGAGGTCTGAGGCCCATGTGCTGTTGAAATTGGGTGTAGGGTTCCTGAAGAGATGGGTGCCCAGGGAATCACCTCCATGCCAGACATGTTCTCCCTGTCCCCATCGGGACACAGCCCCTTTCCTTGTGATGACAGAGTCCTCACCCCTACCGAATGAGGACACCTTCCTTTGCCTGATAATTACTGGCACAAACGCCCAAAACGACCAGCAGCAGCCACAGCTTTAAATTTAGTGGGCCCAGCTGGAGGCACCTCCCCTGAGCCTAAAATGACAGGAAGCGCCAATTCCCTGCCTGGGCCACTAGGGGCGATGGTGAGCAGCCATTCCTGCTTCCCTCTCTAGGTACCTGGACCCACGTGCTCTCTCTCTTCTACAGCGTGTGTCCCTCCAGCCAGGAGACTTGTGTCTGTCCTCTCACATCCCCTTGCCCAAGGGCTCCTTGAAGACAAAGTCTATTTTTATTTATCTCTGTACACATAATAAATCACACTGCTCAGTACACAGTGAGGGTGCGGAATGAAGGAGAGCATCTCGTTTACAGCGCACAGAGCGTGCCTCTGCGTGGTCAGCCTCACATTCCTCCAAAAAAATACCAAGATTGTGGTCCTAATACCCGACACAGGGACAACGGGTCCCCGTGTTCAATCGGGGCCACCCCAGGATACCCGCATAACAAACGGCTACCCAACCGGGGACTGGGCAAAGGTCACACTGCCACCAGCAGTGTATGCACAGCTGGGAAAGGGGAGAGAGAGGGTTGCCACGGGCCAGGGTTTCCGGGTGCCCCGAACCTGGTGAAAATCAGACCCATTCCCCCACCAGGCAAGGCTCCCCTATATGGGAATCAGGGCTGAGAGACGGTGGCCTGGGGTCATGACCTGTCAGGTGTCTGTCCCCTCTGTTCGAGGTCTGGGACTGGGGGGTAGAATGGGCAAGGGGACTGACTGTGGAAAGTGCTGAACCAGGACCAGCACCCTGGCCTCAGCCAACCCTGAGTGCCCTGCCTTGGCCTGAAGGGGCCTGGAAAGGAAGCAGTGCAGAATTGGGAAAGGTCTAAAAACCACAGGAGTCTGGTGAATAAAGCCAAGAGGCCGCGCAGTGATGCAATTCATGGGAGACAAAAAAGAAAGAAAAGAAAAAAAAGAAATCAGAAAAAAGAGCCCTCCAACCCTACCCAGGAGCATTCATCATTCAGCGTGACCTTCCAGGAATCTGCTGACAGACACAGAGTGTTCTGTGTGACTTTCTGCCGGGACCTGGAATGACTGTGAAGGGGAGGAAGGCGGAGGAGGGGGCTGGAGCGTGGGGCCCAGGAGGCTGGGTGGACTTGTTCCTGGCCCCATCTCGGGCCCCATCTGCTGGTGACACTGGGAACCACACCCAATCCCCTGACGGAACACAGGGCTTGGGGGGGGTGGGGTGGTGGGTGGGTGGGTGGGTGGGGTGTGTGTGTGTGTGTGTGTGTGTGTGTGTGTGTGTGTGTGTGGGAACAAAACACATTTCCACCCAGGATGAGCAGGATCTTTCATGCCCTTTGAATGCTGCATGCCTGTCCGGTGAGACTTGCTATGCTGGTTTTACCGATGGGAAACTGAGGTCCAGGGAGATGATTAATTTCACCCAGGGCAAGAATTGATGAATTTGTTGTTGCTGTGGAATCATTGCTTTCTGAACTCACAGGGGCCGGACTAGCTCCTAGGGCATAAACGCTTGCTGAGTGAATGGCCGGATAAGGCTTGAGTACCTCGCCTTTTCCCAGTATGTCTGTAGGAGCCCCCTCTAAACAGGAAGATGTCGAGGCAGACGTGAGGACAGTGCTGTGTTCACAGGTGGTGCTCAGGAAATGCCCAGCCTATCTTCTGCCTCTGTATCACCCTCCAAGATTACAATCCGCTTCAAAGGATGGGATGGGTCGTACTGGAGGGACCACATAAGGAAGAAGGGGGAGCAAGCTGCACAGGCAGCCACCGACGTCGAAGGGACTGGGACCAGGCCACACTCACAGGTGATGAGCTACCTCTGCGCGTTCTGAGAAACTGTTACTGCGGCAGCGTATTGTGATGTGCCTGGAGAGATTCAGGCACATCAGGTGTCTTTGTGCTGGGCCCTGCCTACCCACCCATCCCCTCCTAGACACCCCTCCCCCCATTCACACCCTTGCCCTAAACACAGAAACACACCTGCTGTCCAAACCCCTACACACAGGCCAAAACTGCACCAGCCAGAGACCCCCGCACAGCAAATCTCCCTGTTCCCAAACCCACTGGCATCCGTCGCATCCTTGAACCTGGGCAGCACATTGATTCCCCTTGTTCTCTCTGGCTGGGATGATTCTCCTGCTCAGGAAAACTCCTATTCAGCCTTCAAGGCCCATTTCCAATATCACCCCCTCGTGAAACCTGCTCTCCAACCCCATTCACTAGCTAATTGTTCCTTTGCCTGAATGCCCAGAGATTTTGCCTGTATCTCACTACATACAACACAGAGAGTACTGTCTTCACCTGCCTGTGCCCCAGATGTAAGTTACATACTCAGCAAATATCCACTAAATGGCAAATGAGTGAATGAGCATGAGCTTCTTATAAACCCATTAAGACAGAGAAACGGGTCAAAGCCAACTGGACACACAGAATGACTGGAAACAGAAACAGAAGCCCATTGTAGAACTAGTTTATTATTTAGCTGCAGGGTCAATGCTCAATAAAAAAATTAAGCTTAATATCTTGACTCTGGACTTATTTTTTGTGTGATTTGGTTCAGGATGTTTATTTCCTGGGCCCTCGAGTTTCCTCCTGGAAATTGGAAAACAACTCCTACCTAACAACCCCGTGGCAAGTATGGCACAGTGCCGGAAATGTGCGACCATCGAGCGTGCCACATGGCAAAGTGTCGCTTGCTTCCACCGCTCTGCTCTGAGACAGGAGCCCAGGGAGCTGGATTCTGGTATAATCTATCCCTCTGTACAGCCCCAGAAAGCCAAGGAGCTGCCCAGAATTGATTCTGGGGTCTCATTTGCACCCCAAAGCCATTTGAAGAAATGAGTCACCTTGTGATGTTCACCACACCTACTATGCGCTAGGCCCTGAGATAACGGTCCCCTGGCGTGGTTCCAGGCTGGCTCTGGAGAGCAGAACTGTCCA
>PVKU01008690.1:0-70708 GCA_004027475.1 Anoura caudifer | reverse complement strand
TAGACAGTGGGTAGAAAATAGACAGGGGGAGGGCAAGAATAGTGTGGGAAAAGTAGAAGCTAAAGAACTTATGACACATGGACATGTACTAAAGGGGGGGATGTGGGTGGGAGGGAGTGTGCAGGGTGGAGGGGAATGATGGGGGAGAAATGGGACAACTTTAATAGCATAATCAATAAAATATAATTTAAAAAAGAATAAAATAATACATAATTTAACTTAAAAAATAGAAAATGAACTACAAAATAGACCACAAATTAGACCTTAAAAAAACAGAAGGAAAAAAAAGGTAAAATCAGAAATTAAGTCAGAAACAGCTAAGCAGTAGAATTGAACATATAAAGCTTCGATTAGTTTCCTCAAGGAGAAAAAAAGAAAAAAATACAAGACAGTATCTAAGCTAATCAATCTAAAGAAGACACATGTATTCTAAATTAGGAGGAAGAAGAAGAAATGATGTACAGAAAGTGTGAGCAAATGAATTAAAATAATTTGTATATTGCAAAAGTATTATGCAAATAAATTTGAAGACCTATGTGAAATTAAGATGATACAGATTTTCTAGGAAAAACATAACCAACAAGGAAAATGAAATAATTATCAGAAAGCTATTCTGCGAAAAGTGCTGGCTTATAAATGATTTATCCAAATCCTCAAAGGACAGAAAGTATTTTTCAAAAATAGTGTTTTGAGCATTTTTACTGAAATAGAATAGTATAGACTGCATAGCCATAATATAGGGCAAGTATTATAATGTGAAACTTTTGTTTCAGTGTATATATTTATACTAGGTCTCTTTTAAAGCTATATTTTTTGCTCTTGGTCACAATCAAAATACTCTGAAAGCCATTATTCTGAAAGTTTAATAAATTAAATTTTCATACATAAATTTTAATAAAGTTTCATTCATAAAATAAATGAATACAGAAAGCTTTAAAAAATTAGGCTACTATAATATTGATGCTAACATCTGGCAGTGAAACAAAAAAGGAATATTGACCTTGAATATTAAATTTAGTATTACCATGTAGGATTCTGTAGTACTTTGAAAGAATAATATGCTGTAACAAAGCCCAGTCACTTCAACAATGCAAACATGGTTCAGTATCTGAAATTTATTAATATCTTTCAATATATCAGTAGGTAAAAGGAGGGGGAAAACGATCATTTTAATAGGTTTCTGCAAAGTGACAGAAATTTAATAGGAATCCTTTAATTAGGACCATTCTTATTAAAACCTCCATTAAAATATGAGTAGTATTTTCTTGAAGTGATAAAAGTGTTATACTTAATGACAAAACACTACACATATTCTCAATGAACTCAGAAATATTAAGGGTATCCTCAATCATTACTTGTTAATTTTATGGAATTATTACCAACACAAATAGACAAGGTAGTGGAATAAGAAGCATAAATATAAGATAAGAAAAGGCATAGTTGTTATTATTTTTGCACCTGTAAAAATCTAAAGAATCAACTGAAAATGTATATAAAACAAATTAAGTAAAAACACTTTAAGCAGAAGTATGCAGGCCCTAGGCTAATGCAGTAGTTTTTAATTAACCTTGACTGGGGTTAAGCTCTTAATAAATACACAGCACCTGTGACCCACACCAAACCAATTAAGCTTTTGGTAATGGGGCCTAGAAATCTTAGTTTTAAACTATCCAAGTAATTGTAATGTACAACCAGGGTAAAGAACTACTTTTCCATAGGAAGAAAATATTAAAACAAATAATGAGTGGAAAGACATATCCTGTTCTGGAATAGGAAGGCTCAATGTTGTATAAATGCCAGTTTCATTTTTTATTTTGATTTAATCTTTATTGTACTTTTCCCATTACCAATTAGTCCTCTTATACACCCCTCACCCCAGCAATCACCACACTGTTGTCCATGTCCATGAGTCCTTTTTCCTTATAAATGCCATTTTCGTTAGTCTATAAATGCAATGTAATTTCCAATTAAAACATCAATTGATTTTTAAACTTAAGTATTTCAGAATAGCTACATAAAATTTGATAAGGAAAAGAAATGAGAGGGAACTAACATTAATAGATATGAAAACAATTTAAAAACTGGTGGGGGGATTGAGGATTTTAGCAAATAACTTTTTTTTATTGTTGTTCAATTATAGTTGTCCCCACTTTGCCCTCAGTACTCTCCCCTACCTTCCACTTTCAATCCTCCCCTCCCATTCTCTTTGTCCATGGGTCCTTTAAACATGTTCCTTGACTTGATCCTTCCCCTTTTTTCCCCTATATCTCCCTCTCCCCTCCCCTCTGGTCACTGTCAGTTTGTTCTTTATTTTCATATCTCTAGTTCTATTTTGCTCACTTGTTTTGATGATTATATCCTACTTATAGGTAAGATTATATGGTATTTGTTTTTCACTGCCTGGCTCATTTCACTTACCATAATACTCTCTAGTTCCACCCATGCTGCCACAAAGGGTAGGAGCTCCTTCTTTCCTTCTCCTGTGTATTTCCATTGTGTAAAATGCACCACAGTACATTTTTGGTCCACTTGTTTATTGATGGGCACTTAGGCTGTTTCCAGCACTTGGTTATTGTAAATAACGCTGCTATGAACATTGGGATGCGTAGGTTCCTTTGAATTAGTGTTTCAGGATTCTTAGGGCATAATCCCAGCAGTGGAATTAATTGCCAGGTCAAAAAGCAGTTCCAGTTTCGGTTTTTTGAGGAAATTCCCTACTGTTTTCCACAGTGACTGCACCGATCTGCATTCCCACCAATAGTGCACTAGGGTTCCTTTTTCTCCACAACCTCACCAGCACTTGTTCTTTGTTGATTTGTTTACGATGGCCATTCTGACCAGTATGAAGTGGTATGTCATTGTGGTTTTAATATGCATCTCTCTGATGGCTAGTGATGGTGAGCATCCTTCCATATATCTCTGGGCCCTCTGTATGTCCTCCTTGGAGAAGTGTCTGTTCAGATCCTTTGACCATTTTTTAATTGGATTGTTTAGCTTCCTGGAGTGGAGTCATGTGAGTTCTATATATTTTGGAGATCAAACCCTTGTTCAAGGTATCATTGGCAAATATATTTTCCCATATGGTTGGTTCCCTTTTCATTTTGCTGATGTTTTCTTTAGCCATGCAAAGGCTTTTTAATTTGATGTAGTCCCATTTGTTTATTCTTCCTTTATAACCCTTGTTCTACAGGACATTTTGGTGAAAATATTGCTGTGTGGAATATCTGAGATTTTCCTACCTATGTTCTCCTCTAGGACTTTTGTAGTATCTCGACTTACATTTAAGTCTTTTATCATCTTGAGTTTATTTTTGTGTATGGTGTAAGTTGGTGGTCGAGTTTCATTTTTTTGCATGTAGCTTTCCAGATCTCCCAACACCATTTGTTGAAGAGGCTATTTTTACTCCATTTTATGCTTCTTCCCCCTTTGTCAAACATTAATTGACCATGGAGACATGGGTTTATTTCTGGGCTCTCTGTTCTGTTCCATTGGTCTATGTGTCTGTTCTTATACCAGTACCAGCATTTTTAAAAATAGCATGGAATTAATAGAATAAAAAGAAAAGTGAAACAAAAAAGAGTGAAAAATAGACACAGCATGTAAGCAAACCACATAAGTTAAGACTACAAGTTCATTTTGAATTAGGTCATTAAACAGATGACTATGTATTGCTATTGGAACAGATAAATAGCCATCCAGACCTCTGGCCACTAAACTAAAAACTCCATGAAGTCAAGGACAATTTCATATTCATCAAAAATTTAAATCTCAAAAATGAAACTAGAAAAGTATGAGAATGGTTTTTAGATATCATGATGTACATTTTAGAGTGGCTATCATACACTGTAGGCATGAATTTGTTTGAGGCTCTCTGTGCCATGATGAAATTTAAAGTTAACTAGGCATCTTTATCAATCTTTTCTATGGTAGCTTGATAAATGTGCCTAGATAAAAGTTTCAGCATAGCAAAAGAAAACTTCAAAGTCATGCACAGTACAAAATATTTTCTAATTTTTCTTGTGATTATTTCATCTATTTGTTATACATAACTATGTTAGTTCGTTTTCAAATATTTGATGACTTTTTAAGATATATTTTTGTTACTGATTTTTAGTTTAATTCTGTTGTAATCAGAGAACATACTCTGTGTGATTGCAGTCCTTTTACATTTATTAAAGCTGCTTCCATGGCCCAGCAGATGATCTATCTGGGTGAGTGTTTCATGAGCACTTGAGAAGAATGTGTATCCTTTTGTATGTATGATTCAGTAGGTGTCAGTTAGGTCAAGTAAGTTGTTTAGGTTTTATAAGTTCTTACCTATTACCTATCTACTTGTTCTCTCAACTACTAAGAGAGAAGTGTTGAAGCCTGCAGCTATAATGATGAATTTGACTATTTTTCTTTTCTCTTCTGTCAGTTTTTTTTTCATGTATTTTGAAGCTTTGTAATTGAATGCATATGTATCTACAATTAGATGGATTGATCATTTGTTATTGTGAAATGTCCCTTTTTATCTCTGGTAATAGCCCCTGTTCTGAAATCTGCTTTGTCTGATATTAATTTAGCCACTTCAGCTTTCTTAGGAGGAGTGTTTGCATGGTATATCTTTTCCCATCCACTTATTTTCAACCTATGTGTCTTAATTTTAAATAAAAATAAAGTGGACTTTATATCAGGCTTCTTGTAGACCACATATAATTGGGTCTTACTTTTTTAAAATTCAGTCTTGCATCCTCTACCATATTTATATAAATATAAATAGGATTTATATTTATTGCAATTATCAGTATGATTTGGTTTAAGTCTAGCATGTTGCTTCTTGTTTTCTGTTTGTCTCACTTGGCCTTTGTTCTCTTTTTCTTCTTGTTCTATCTTCTATCAGATTATTTTATTAGTGTTTCATTTTATCTACACTATTCATTTTTCACTATGCCAAATTGTTTCATTTATGTAGTGTTTGCCCTAGAATTATGACATACATCTTTAACTTACTGCAGTCTGGCTTCAAATAATATTTCACTGCTTCATATGTGATGTAAGAACCTCGTAACAATATACTTCCATATCTCCTATCTTGTCCTTTTTGTGGTTACTTTCATACGTTTTACCTCTCATGTTATAAATTCCCTAATACAGTGTTATTATTTTTGCTTTAAACAATCAATGTTCTGTAAGAAGTTTTATATTTATACATGTACTTATCATTTCCAGTGCTCTTCATTCTCTTATGCAGACCAACATTCCTCAATCTCAGCACTATTAATACCTTGGGCTCAATAATTCTTTGTTGTGGGAAACTGTCTGATACATCCACCACAGGATGTTCAGCAGCATCACTGGCTGAACATCCAGTGATGTTCATCTTGTAAGTATTGACATCTTGTAAGTATACAAGATGCCAATAACAAATCTCCCCTAAGTTGTACTGATCACAAATGTCTCCAGACACTGCCAAATGTTCCCTGGAGGACACAGCTGTCACCAGTTGAGAACATTGATTTAGGCTGCAGTTTCTATATGATATCATTTTCCTTAAACCTAAAAAATACCTGAACACTTGTTTTACTTCTGGACTGTCGTTAACAAATTCTCTCAACTTTTGTCTACAAAAGGCGTTTATATCACTTTTATTTTTAAGGGATATTTTCACTGAATGTATAAGTATCTACTACCAACATTTTCCTTTGAGCATTTTAAATATGTAATTTCATTATCCTCTTCATTTCATTGTTTATAATAAGAAATCAATGGTAATTCTTATCATTGTTCTTAAATGTAGTATGTCTTTTAATTTGACTGCTTTTAAGATGTTCTATTTATCATTGGTTCTCAACAATTTTATCATTATGGGCCTTGATTGATTTACTTTTTATTACCGCTGCTTGGGGTTTATTGGCTTTTCTGAATATTTATGTTTTTAGTTTTCATCAGATTTGGTAGGAAATTCGTCACTTATTTAAAGCTTTTTCCTTCCTAATCCCTTTCTGGGACTGTAACTGCACATATATTAGTTAGACTAATGTCCCAAAGGTCACACAGGCTCTATTAATATTATTTTTCACTCTCTTTTACTCTCTGTGCTTCAGTTTTGGAAGCTTCCATCACTGTTTCTTCTGGTTCATTGATTTTTTTCTACAGTGTCTAATAATCTACTAATCTCATCAAGTGAGATTCTCATTTTGGGTATTATAGTTCATCCCATTTGGTTTTTTTATATCTTACATTTTTGTTATTATGTTCATGTTTCCCTTTAAAAATTTGATCATATTTATGACTGTTTTCAAATTTTTATCTGAAAAATGCTATTATCTGTGTCTATTGGGGGGGGTCTATTTCTGTTGACTTTTTTTTCTCCTGGTTATGAGACACATATTATTTCACACTTGTATTTCTCATAATTTTTATTGAGTTTAGGTAATTGCAAAGATTGTGTGTTAAAATGACTGAATTTCATTGTCTTTCATTATTAAAGAGTGTGGAAATTTGTTTAGACAAGTAGTTAAGTTGCTTGAAGATCAGCTTGATGTTTTTAAGGCTGACTTTCAAGTTTTGCTAGGTGAGTCTACAGTAGTCTTTACTCCAGGGCTAGTTAGTTTCACTTATGAATATTTAACCCTTCTAAGGTCTTAATCCCTGGGTACTCAACACGTCTTTTACTGTGGCTGAGCAGAACTTGGAGCTCTTTGTGATTTTTAAGAAGTGTTCAGTTTACAGTTCCCCAGTGTTCTTTGTCTGGCCCATGTAGTTTCGCTCTATTCATGTGCGGTTTATTTCAGACTTAAGGGAACCCCTGTCTGGACTTCTTGAGTCTTTTTTCACATGGCTACCTCCTCTCTGTCACTCTGCCCTCTAATGCCCCATGTTTTTAGCCTCCCCAATTTCTGATCTGTTTTCTCAATTTAGAAAGATTACTGTACTCTGCTTGGCTTTGCCTTCTCTGCACTCTGATCTAATATGTGCCTCCAGGGTAATTCTATCGATCACATCATTTGTTTCCCTGCTCTTAGGGATCACAGTCTTATTCTTCCTGTGTCCAATTTGTGGAACAGCTGTTTTGTGTATCTTACCCTGTTTTCTAATTGTTTACATCAAGAAGTCAAGCACAGTACCAGATAATTAAATCAGAGCTGAAGTAGAAGTCCTCTGAGAAGACGCACATAACAAAGAGGGGAAATGAAACCCTTATGACAGGAAAAAGGCTAATTTCTACCTTTTTGAAAATTATTTTTATTTTTCATTATTTATTGTATTTTTCCATTATAAATTCCTTCTCACCTTAAATCCAGAACCCCTAAAAATAAAAAAAGTTAACAACCCAGGAGAAAATGGCCAAAAATAATACAAATTTCTTATAAACCTATGAAAAAATGTTCAACTTCACTCATAAGTAAAATAAAGTAAAATAAAATATACCATTTTATGAAAAATACCATTTTACATTTAAGTGTCATGATAAGCATGGGAAAATAGCCCCCCTTTTTCCTCTTTGTGGGAGTATAAATTTTAATATTTATCTGTTTTTTTCAGGGCCTTTGGCACTCTCTTCAAAATTTTAAAGCACCCTTTGTAGCAATTCTGTTTTTTAGGATTCTACCCTTACATCAACTTGTGTAATCTCTCAAAAATCTTTGTAGCTCTGGTCAGGTAGCTCAGTTGGTTAGAGCATCATCCCAATACATCAAGTTCATAGGTGTGATCTCCAGTCAGGGCACATAAAAGAAACAACCAATGAATGCATAAATAAGTGGAACAACAAATCAATATTTCTCTCTCTCTGTCCCTTCCTCTCTCTAAAAATCAATAAATAAAAATTTAAAAGCATAAACTTAGTTTAACATTTTAAAACATTTGTAGAGTTCATAATGTTGAAAATTTGGAAAAATGTGCACATTCAACAACAATTAGAAATAAGTTAAACAGATTATCTCCAGGAAAACTTATATGTAGGTACTGACATAGAAAGGTTAATAAAATATACCAAGTGGAAGTAAATTTTAGAACAGAATACATTTTATAACTATGAAAAAAGTCATATTCATCATATGTTTACTTTCTTTATAGATATTTAACCATGACCTTTAGTATTTAATATTTGCTGATGTTTACTCCAGGCCCATATTCACTAGCCTACTTTACATTCCTTTTGGATAGTTCACAGGAATATCCAGATTAACTTGCGCAAACCAGAAGTCTTGATTTACCCACCCTCTCCTCCTGCCCAGACTTCTCTGTTTCAGTAAATGGCACCACCATTCAACCACTTGCTCATGTCAAACACCTGGAAGTCAATAAATTTTTCTCCCTAAGCTCTCCACTCCACACTGCTCAGTGTGAATAGTTAAAAATCCGGAAGGTTAATCAAGTATTGCCTGGTGTGGAATAATAAAATAGCTACCATTTTTTTAGCTAACAATAAATTAGTCACTGTATCAGGTACTTCATATACATGATCTCATTTAATCCCCATAAAATCTGTAAGGCAAGTGTTATTATCCATTTTAATATTCCAGGTAATAATGCTTTAGTGAAAAACGAGTTCTCTGTGTGTATGTGTAAGTCTTCTCATGTTTCTCTTTCTTTGTTGCAGTCCATAAGTCCTACCAGAAGATGGTTACAAGGTAATACAGATATCGTGAGAATACCAGTTTGGTCCCAAGGTAGGTGCTAGTGGAAGGGTGGGTATTAGGTACTTCCTGTGAGGCACTGATTCTCACAGTTGGTATGTGCAGACAGGCCTTATACACCACTTCCTTACACTAGTTCAGATTCTGTGATACAGAAGTCATTTTTTGTCATTATATAAAATTGTCCTCTTGCTCAGTTATATAAAAATACTTGCTGGCTTTATGTGTAGAAGGATGTAGTTTTTTAATAAATGTATCCAGTGTGGCATCATTTAGTGAGCAGAATTGCAAGTGTTTTGAAAATTAATTCCATCATGCTGTGCTAAGTAACCAAAAAATTAACAAAGACACGATGCCCTGGTGACCTCACATCGCAGTGGGGTAGACAGACTTGTAAACAGATATGTTAAAGTAGAAGGTGGTAAGTGCTCTTCTGAAGACCGAGCAGAGAGCTGGCAGTGCAGTGACACAGAGGACTCTGCCTGAGGGAGTCAAGAAGTTTTAACAGAATTGATGACATTTGAGCTAGTTCTTAAAGGATGAGCAAGAGTTTGCCAGGTGAATGAGTTAATATCTATATAAAGTGCCTAGTACAGGGCCAGGCACTTGGTAAGACCCAACAAATGTTAGCATCTAGTTCTAGTTGGGAAGAGTTCCAGGCAGAAAACACAGGTCAGTTCAATTCAAGGAACACTTATTGAGTATTTTGTATATGTCAGGCACTGTTCCAGGTTCTTTAGCCCTATGTGCCAAGTACATCCTGTGAAGACAGATAATTCCACAAGGGTCTGGTGTGAGCCATGTCCAGAACAACTATTTATAGATTTTGCTCTCAAGATGGAGCAGGGATGTTTGTTTTAACACTGCTGACACATTCCAACTTGATTGCAGCCCCCTATGCCAGCGTCGACAGCACCGAGATGTCAGCAGCTAATGACTGCTCTAGACTCAGTTTCATAAAGGCAGTGAGGACAGTCTAGCCTGGCCTCCCCCTGTGCTGGGCCACTTTGATCTGTGCTCAGGTCCAGCCCAGGCTACAGCTTTTCCTCATGATGTGGATGGAAGAGTCCGGGCCCCCGCATTTCTCTTCCAGCTCATTGATCCAGAAGGTTCCCCTTGCCCTCTCTTCAATAAGCTCCTTTATCATAGCCAACCACCAAATCCTGATGCTTTATTCTGTGGTAGAGTAGGGAACAGTACCGAATAAACAGACTCTGTACTGTTATCTGAATTTATTATACTAAACACAGAACCTATACATTTCTACATCTAAAATAAAACATTTATAAATGTAAGAGACATTCTATAACTGTTTCCAATGGCAGTTTTACTGGCATAGCAGTTGGTTTATAAAAAATAGAAGGAATGTGTCAGGTGTTTTACCAGCATTTTATTTAAGTTTCACAGCAATTCTATAAGTAAGAGTTATGGTAACTATCATACAAGTTAGGAAACTAAGGCACAGAATATTTAACTTATCCGAGATTTAAAATGGTAGCACTGAAGTTTGAAATCAGGTCTATTTAACTCCGACTCACTTTCTTTCTACTGTGGCATATTGTCCAATTTTAATGTTGCTGTTTGATGCATTTCTGCCATGTGCCAAAGTCAGTGTGAGATGTTCAAATACATTCTATCTAATCCTCATGAATTTGCTTTAATACAGCATTTAAAGCAATTAACTGCCTTGCTAGAAATCACACAGTCATTTTCTTAGAGACTTCAATTCACACTTAGTGCATTGAATCATAAGCCTGTTGTCGTTCTGTTGTACTACACCAGTGACTCTCGATCCTGGGCCTGATTGGAATCAAATGGGAAACTTTTTTTTTTAAAGCCCTACCCCCAGATAGTCTAATTAATTGGAGCAGAACCCAGGTGATTTTAAAGCTTCCAGGTGACTTTAATGTGCTGTTTGCCTTGAAACCACAACTCTCAGAAGTTAAAGTGATTAAGAAGTCTCAGGGAAGCCATAATTTCTCTCTTCGTGATAGATTGGTGGAAAAAACCACTTGTAAACTAATTTTTAAAGTGATTGTATTTTCCTAGAAAGTACTGAAGAACATAGGGGAAGGAGTATGGGCTTTGGAGTAATGTAAACCTAACTTTGAACCTTCTCTTTGACTCCCTCCTGCCTAGTGGCCCTCGGCGAGTTACTCAGCATTCTGTCAAGCACTGATTGTGCAGGAAGTAGAAGATGTCCTTGAGAAGAGGATTCTATCTTGAAATAAATGGAGTAGATTCTGTCTCTGGTGTTCCCGTATTGAGAGTAGGTCTGCGCACAGTGCATTGCAAAGGCCCTGGGAATACTCTGGTTTTGCTAGTCGACCTGACCGTAAAACCCATCCTGCTGCCACACATTTCCCAGGCAACCAGAGGCCCCTCTCATTGCAGCTACTCACAGGGGTTCCTTTACTGTCAGACCGTGTGGTGTTGCTGAGAGATGACCAGGAGAGCAGGTTTCCCTTTGAGCCGGGGATGCCAGGGTGGGGCATGTGTGCTTAGGTGGGAGGGAAGAAAGAGGATATTTTAATGTCTTATATTAGGCTTGAGATATATTTGGTTTCTTGGTTATTCAATTAATGTCTATTCATAATTTTGCCAGAAATGTAGCATATTTTATATACAAATAGCACTATTATTTCAGTAACCTTCTGAGTCCAATAAACTCTGAGGAATCAGTGTGGAAGCATTACCATCATTTGTAACTTTGTTTCTATGAGAGATTCAAGGTCACTAGAAAATCCAAGTATAATAACCATCCATTGCCATCTGTGTTATTTCTTTTTTCATTGTTTTTCTTAGTCCAATACCAAGAGTATTTTAGAGGTTAATAAAGTAATAAAGGGAAAGGACATGAAAAGCATACTCAAGGACAAAGAAACATTTCAAAAAGATCAAAATTGCAGAAATGGAAAACATAGGTTACCTGGAAAAGGCAGAACAACTTAACATTGCAAAAATTAAACTCAACTCTGGTATGAAGTGTATAAATTCATAAAGGTCAAAGAAGAAAAAATATGTGGTGTTAATGTCAATTAGAAGGTAAGAATTTTCTCTTTTCAGCAAAATTGAGCCTGAGTTAACCAAATCAAGAGAACAGTTTATTTTAAAATCAGTGTAAGTTCCTCAGACTTTGCCTGGCCTCATTATTTTGTGTTATGGATACTTTTATTTGTTATGACAGAAAACTCCACCTGTATAAACAGGTCCCAGAACCAGGCAGACATTTTTATTTGCTGATAATCCCAGGTCCATGACCTAAAGCAAGTCGTTTAACCTCTCCAGGCCAAAGGCTTGTTTCATCAGTTATGAAATAAAGAGATAATGCTAAATGTTCTCTAAGCCTTCTTCCAACTTTTAAACTCAATTATGCTATGAAAATTGTAATTATCCTTACTTATACAAGATTTTATTTAGGCTCTTGAGTTTAAAACTAAAAAGATAGGGTCCAGCAGGGGTCACTGTAGTCACATCGAACCCTAAGCCTGATTTTCTTTTAGGTTGTATTTGACTGTACACATCTCATCCACCCTTGGTCTCGATTTTCTGTTTGAGACTCCATAGACCCTCTCTGTACCCAGGTGTTATCGGAATTGATCTTAAGAAGTACCCAGAAAACCCACTGCAAGTGTTTTCTTATTCTTTGTTTCTTTTCTTTCATTGTATTTATTTTTCCTGTCATTGAGAGTTCATTTACCTCCATTGACTCTGAGGTCCTTCTGGAAAATTTATTTTATTAGCTCTATTAGATGTTTCACCTCTTAGTATTGTGATGAATATAAAATAGTGCATACTTCTTTAAATATATGAGATTATGTTAAAACACAAAATTCAATTCTATCCTGAAGGGTTTTTTTTTAAGTCTATGCACACCTAAAAATGCATTCACCTCTTTTAGAATCCATCTAGCCCTGAGATTTCTAGAATTCTATTAATTGCTTATACGTCCCCATAGTTATTTTTCTCTGTACCTGAAACCGTATAAAGACTAGTTCATATATCCAGAAGTAGGAGAGGATTTCAGTGGCAGTTGTAGTTTCAAATATCCTCTCTGTTGTCAAATGATATGTTTTTGCTCTGAAAACATAGTGACTGCACTTAGACATAAAGAGCTGGGGGTCACTGCATCCGTGACCCTGAGTGGCAGGCATCCAACAAAGCCAGCGTTGCTCCCAGAAAGTCACACCGCTACCCACAGTCCTCAGTTTCAGAATTACATCTGCAGTTAAAAAATTACCAGAATTTCTTCAATTTAACATCTTATTTTTAAATTCATTTCAGAAAGTCTGTTATCTTACAGGAATCCTAATACTGTGATATTTTGATAACAATTCAAAGGAATTTATTTAAGCTATATTGAAATAGGTGACAAGTGACCTACATTCAAAGGTAAGAAACTATTTCCTGTGATTCTTAAAGTAAAAGATCATTTATTTTTATTAAAATAGTAGAGTTTATCTTCTTTTATTTAAAAAAATCACAAGTAGCCCAAATGGAACCATTTTAAGGACTAAAGAGGTTGTAATTTACGTTAGTGATTACAAAGCCGAGTCAATGATATGAATTATGTCTCTTAAATTTCTAGAGGCCAAACTTTGGATCTAAAGTTTGTTCCAGAATGTCCATGTGATCCCTTTCAACTATGAAATTTTATGATTCTAATAATGAATACAAATATAAATGTAAATAAATTCCATAAATCTATTTTCATGATTTATAGCTTATGAAATAAATTTTATAAATACAAATATGCTTAAAATTCTATGTTTTTAATACTTTATAGAATATGATTACAAAGTAATGGATATTCATCATGGAAAATTTGTAAAATGTTAAAAGCATGAAGATAAAACTAAAAACTACTATTAACCCTTTCATTTATAAATAATTACTGTTAACATCTTGGTTTACTGCTCAATAAATAAACTAAAATTAAGTGACTGCAATATGAATATTTTACCAAGTCACTAAATATGTTTTACACAATATTTTTAATGGACATCTAGTATTATGTCATTATTATTTAACAATGTATTTAATCAATACCCTATTTTATCATAGGACACTTAGGTTCTATTTTTTTTAATACTTACCTGAGCACATGTTTATTGATTTGAGAGTGGAGCAGAGAGAGAGAGAGAAAGAGAAAGGCGGGGGAGAGAAAGAGAGAGAGAGAAATATCAATCACTTGCCTCTGGAATGTGCCCAGAGCTGGAATTGATCCCACAACCTAGGTATATACTCTGACCAGGGGTCAAACCTGCAACCTTTTGGTGCATAAGATGACAGTCCAATCAACTGAGCCACTCAGCCAGGGCAGGACATTTAGGTTCTTTCAAATTTGTCACAATAACATTTCAAAACCTATTATTGATGGTAAATAACTTTGTAAATATATATGTATTTGTAAAAGACACACATTTTTGCCCTGGTTGGTGAGGCTCAGTGGATTGAGTGCCAGCCTGTGAACTGCAAGGTCACCTGTTTGATTCCCAGTCAGGGCACATGCCTAGGTTGCACACCGGGTCCCCAAGTGGGGGCGTTCGAGAGGCAACCAATCGATGTTTCGATGTGTCTCCCATACATGGATGTTTCTCTCCCTTTCTTTTTCTCTCTCTTCCTCTCTCTCTAAAAATAAATAAATAAAATCTAAATTAAATAAATAAATGTCCCATATAAAGACACACATTTTCATAAGTACATTTTTAAGAATTTGAATTGTTTTTCCAAATTATCCTTCAGAACAATATATTGATTTAGACGTCTAGCAAGAGTATTCAAAAGTGCATGTTTCCCCCAATCCTTGCCAATCCAGAGTAATAAACTTTAAAAAAATCATTATTCATCTGATCTGTGTAAAACGTTAATCTCCTTGTTCTGGGAATATTTTGTACCTGATCAGAGGAGAGGACTGGCTATTAAAACCAGAGTTCTATTATTTAGTTTTCTGAATAGAATTTCACTTACATTGGACTTGTTACTACAAACAGAAGAAAAGAAAAATGCTAGAAATGTTCAGTTCTCAGTTTATCATTTTTAGGACTATAACAATGTCTCTGTTTATAAGATGGTGCTCTTATGGACCATACATCTACAGAAACCATAAACCAGAGGTAGAAAGTATGTAGACAGTACAAATATGCACATCAGGGTAAGAAATGAATGCTTATAGTAAAAAGTCATTAAATACTAAATTAATATTAATACATGTGGCAAGAATCAGAAAATAAATATTCTTGGATGCCTTATAACATTGGTATGGGAAAATGGGGTTTTTTTAAGGGTTATAGAAGTAAAGATTTGCACTCTTGGCCCCCTAATTTTTTAAACTAATGTCTGTAATAGGGTAATATTTTGTTTTCATGTCTTCATTTCTTCATTCATAATTTCACTTCATTTTGGGGCCATTTTTTATTTTTTAATATATTTTATTGATTATGCTATTACAGTTGTCCCATTTTCCCCCCTTCATTCCCCTCCACCTGCACACCCCCTCCTACCCACATCCCCCCCTTTAGTTCATGTCCATGTGTCATAAGTTCTTTAGTTTCTACACTTCCCACACTATTCTTGCCCTCCCCCTGTCTATTTTCTACCTACCATCTATGCTACTTATTCTCTGTACCTTTTCCCCCTCTCTCCTCCTCCCACTCCCCTGTTGCTAACCTTCCATGTGATCTCCATTTCTGTGTTTCTGCTCCTGTTCTAGCTGTTTGCTTTGTTTGCTTTTGTTTTAGGTGTGGTTGTTAATACCTGTGAGTTTGCTGTCTTTTTACTGTTCATATTTTTATCTTCTTTTTCTTAGGTAAGTCCCTTTAACATTTCATATAATAAGGGCTTGGTGATGATGAACTCCTTTAACTTGACCTTATCTGAGAAGCACTTTATCTTCCCTTCCATTCTAAATGATAGCTTCGCTGGATAGAGCAATTTTGGATGTAGGTCCTTGACTTTCTTTCATGACTTGGAATACCTCTTTCCAGCCCCTTCTTGCCTGCAGGGACTCTTTTGAGAAATCAGCTGACACTCTGATGGGAACTCCTTTGTAGGTGACTCTGCCTTTATCCCTTGCTGCTTCTAGAATTCTCTCCTTCATTTGAATCTTGGCTAATGTAATGATGATGTGCCTTGGTGTGTTCCTCCTTGGGTCCACCATCTTTGGGACTCTCTGAGCTTCCTGGACTTCCTGGTAGTCTATTTCCTTTGCCAGATTGGGGAAGTTCTCCTTTATTATTTGTTCAAATAAGTTTTCCACCTGTTGCTCTTCCTCTTTCCCTTCTGGTACCCCTATAATTTAGATGTTGCGACATTTAAAGATACCCTGGAGGTTCCTAAGCCTCTCCTCATTTTTTTGAATTCTTGTTTCTTCCTTGTTTTCTGTTTGGTTGTTTCTTTCTTCCTTCTGGTCTACTCCATTGATTTGAGTCCCAGTTTTCCTCCCATAACTATTGGTTCCCTGTGCGTTTTTCTTCATTTCACTTATCGTAGCCTTCATTTTTTCATCTAATTTGTAAGCAAAATCAACCAATTCTGTGAGCATCCTGATCACCAGGGCTTTGAATTGTGCATCTGATAGGTTGGCTATCTCTTTGTTGCTTAGATGAGTTGGCTCTGGGGCTTTGATTTGTTCTCCGGTTTGAGCCATTTTTGTTTCTGTTTTTTTTTGTTTTTTGGGGTTTTTTTTTGGTCTAGTCACCTTGGGGCCATTTTTATTTATGTGATCTCTTCATTTTTATTCAGTCTTTTGGGGATGTTTCCTGTCATTTCAAGGTCAAAGTTGGCCCTGTGTGTAATTCTTAAAATGTTGTTAATAGATTCCAAACATTCTATCAGTGTGTTTTCACTTTGGGACTTCCTGGCTTGGTAGCCTGACATTGGGAACCTACAGAAGAAGATGGGGAAAGATTGGAGAAAAGCAGTCTCCTTACTCACCCAGTCAGCTCCAAACTGGTCCAGAAAGGGCCTGCCCTCTTTTTGTCTTCCTGTTTTCTGACCGAACACTTGGTGCAGCTACTGAAGCAGCAGCTCTCTGATTAAGGACTGGGCCTTGCTCTGCCTGAGGCCCAGAAGCTCTTGCCAATGGCTTCCATATTCCCTCAGTCACAAAGAGATTAAGCTCCTACAGTGCTTTAGTTTGACCTTAGACTCTATAGAGAACGATTTGGTGGCTGGGAAAGATTTGGTGAGCAGGCTTAAGCAATTGGAAAGTATATGCATATATGCATCTGTAGGGATTTTCCAGGGCATCATTTTCAGATATATATTTTTATATTTTTTCAAGTACTAACAACAGAGATACATGTGCTATTTGAAGTGTTTACTAATAATAGGTAACATCCCTTAGTGCTTTCATGTGCCAGAAGTTTTACATATTATTTCTAATCTTTTCAGCAATCTTGTGAGGTTGGTCCTATTACTGACATTTCTGAAAAGTTAAATCGTTGGCTCAAAGCCTTGGAATGTCAGAACCATGATTCAAACCCAGGCTAGCCAGGCTACCAAATCCCTTCTCTTTCCATGTAGCTTAAGTTTTGTTTAAAAGGGGAATGAATTTCCAAGTTTGCAAGTGTTTGTTCTTATGTTTCTGGCTGTATGTGCAGGATGACTTTATTTTTAATTTTGTACCATCTTTCCAGCAATCAAGGATTGATTATAGGATATTTTCTTGCCAGCAAAGTCTATTGAGCTGAATCACAAACATTGCCTCGCCTTCTGTCACTATTCATAATTTATTCATAGATCACTGGTTTCTTATTAGCATTATATCTGAGTAACATATTTTGGGTTTATTTTTTTAATTTTGAATTGTATTTTTTCCATTACCATTTAACCCCCTTAAACCTCCCTCCCCACTGCAGTCGCCACACTGTTGTCCATGTTCATGAGTGCTTTTTCCTTTTTGCTCCATCCTTCTGCCCTCTCACCTCTCCACCCCCACCATAGCTGTCATCCTGTTCTCTATGAGTCTGTCTCTATTTTGCTTGTTAGTTTAGTTTGTTCATTAGATTCTGTGTATAAGTGAAGTCATCTAGTATTTGTCTTTCTCTGACTGGCTTATTTCATTTAGCATAATGTTCTCCAGGTCCATCTATGCTGTCACAAAGGGTAACATTTTCTTCTTTTTTCCTTTCAAGACTTTTGCAAGGGTATTAAAGGAAAGTTGGGGAGAAGCATTTTACAGATAGCTTTAAGTAGGAAACAAATGATGACTTTATCTGAATATGAGTTATTCAGATTCTGCTGGCCCAAAATAAATATTATTCAAATAAAATGAGGGATGAGTTAAATATATAAATAACCAGGATAATAATCCATGAGAGGTACTAAATATAACTTTGCAAATCACAGAAATTGAAAAGAAGTTTTGATAATAGAAACAAATATGATGGAAACTATGGAGTTCAGAGGAACAGGGTTTATATAAATCATCTTGTGTTATATCATATTCAAAGGCACTTATTGTATTACAGGGATTTGATCTTAGGTAATTGGGGGAGCTGGTTAAGCAGTCTCTGTAAGGCTGTCATCCTTCTGCAATCTTAATTTCTCCTTGCCTTATAACCTAACATATTCACCGGTTACAGGGGTTGGACATGGACATGTTCATCGCACCATAGTTCTGCCTACACATTCCCCGTTCTCTTTGGTGGCCTAGGCTATTTGTAGACTAGAATGTAGGAGCAGTATTTTAGGCCTTTTGCATTCTACTTTGTGACAATCCTTATCCTGAGCCAATGAGCACCAACTGGATCTTTATAGGGGAAAACACAAAAGAGGGAAGAATTACTGGGAAAAATATCAATTAATAGTCAGAAATAATTTCTTATAACACAAACAGTGCTCTGTGTTTGTGAAGACCAGTTGTATGGTCATTCTTAAGTCCCCATAAAACCTTATTGAACAATAATTCTGATTCCCATAAAGTCTAGTGCAATGGATGGATTCTTCTTGCCCAAATGATAGATTTTCCTGGGAACTTGCTTCTCCATCCCGGGCAAAATCTTGCTCTTCTTTACAACTCACACCCAACTCTCCTTCATTGCTCTCATCTAACAACTTCGGACTGTCCACCCCCTCACTGAAGGCTACAGCACCTCATTCAGTTTTCCTCTCCACCACAACTCTGGCCATCATCAAGAATGACATTCCACAATCACTTTATTTTTAATCATCTTCTCCTTCATCCATCTCAGTTGCAGTGGAGAGACATTTATTGCTCACTGAATATCATGTTCCTTCAAATTGTGGTCAAATATGACTACCTCTAGACAAAGGATTGTGAGTTGAAGTGGCATGTTTTGCCTCCAGACCAAAGAATTTAAGAACTTGTTATAATCTTCTTATCCCCTGCCATAGAAACCTGGAAGCTGTGTGATGAAATGTCAGCATTTCAAAATAAAACAGCATGAGTAATAAATCTGAGGTTAGAGTCAAGGCAGAATAACTTATATTAACCTGACTAATACAGCTACCATTCCCAGAGTCAAACTCTGGAACTCATCACTGGAAAGTGTTCCACCTTTAAACCACTTCTACACACTTCACATTCTTAGTTTACACAGACTCTGATCTTTTTGGTTTACTTATTTGATCTATGACAACTTCACTTGCAGCTTTCAGTTCATTGACCATCTGTCTTAGTCTGTTATGGTTGTTGTAACAAAGTACCACTGACTGGGTAGTTACAAACAACGGAAATTTATTTCTCACAGTTCTGGAGGCTAGAAGTTCGAGATCAGGGTGCCAGCATAGTTGGGTAAGAGCCCTCTTCTGGGTTCATATCCAGTACCTTCTCTCTCTAGCCTCACATAGTGAAAGGGGCTATGGATCTCTCTGGGGCCTCTTTTTTTTTCTTTCTTTTTTTCTTTTTTTTTTTTTTTTTTTTTTTTTTTTTTTTTTTTTTTTTTTTTTTTTTTTTTTGATCTTATCTATTTGTTTTTTCGAGAGAGGGAAAGGGAAGGAGAAAAGGAGAGAAACATCGATGTGAGAAAGAAACATCACTCAGCTGCCTGTTGTATTCGCCCTGACCAGGGACCTGGCTGGCAACCCAGGCATGTGCCCTGACCAGGAATTGACCTGGCAACCTTTCACATTGCAGAACGGTGCCCAGCCAACTGAGCCACACCCGTTAGGGCTGGAGCCTCATTATGAGGCCACTAATTCCATTCACGAGGGTTTCACCCTCATGATTTAAGAACTCCTCAAAGGCCATACTTCCTAATACCATCATTTTGGGAGGTTAGGATTTCAACAAGGGATTTAGGTGGGATACAGACATCCAGACTCTAGCACCATTCCACTATCTTCTTCGCATCATCTCCTTCCTGTATTTTGTTTCCTCCCTTACCCCGTCTATATTCCATAAGCCATCTTCTTAGCCACTTTCCTATCAATATTCTAACTTAAGTTGTTTCATTGTCTTTTTGTAGCACCTGTCTGTCAAAGCCCAAGCCTGGCAAAGCCCATGCTGGATGAATCCAGGTACCTACTTTCTCTGTGTTTTGTACCCAGGCTGAAGAACTTGAGTAGGGAAAAATCATATGAACTGGCAGGTTTCTGAGCTGTTACCATTGTCTGGAAAGCCTGTTGTGTCTTTAGACTCATTTTGATCTTAAACACTCATCTTCTCCAGCCTCTGTCCTTCTGCCGACCCCATTGCATGGAGCAGATGAACTCACCGTCTACTTTACAGAGAGAATAAATAATACACTGTCAGAGAAGCGCTATCACAACCTTTAAAAAATCAACTTTACAAAACTATCTGCATATATACCTATCCTGTCTTCCTTCCCACTTGTTATAAAGTTGTCACCCTCTGTCACCAAAGGCCAAGTCTACCTCTGCCCTTAATCTCCATCCTCTTCCAGCTTCTCAGAAACTTCATGTTGGCATTTGCCCTTCCTCTCTGCAGTAACTTCAGTCGTTCTCTTTTGTGTCCTTCCCATTAGTAAATAAATAGTCCCAAGCCACCACTTCTTAAGGGAAAAAAAAGTTACTCAGTATAACACTTTCCTCCAACTATTTTCCAGCTGTTCTCCTCTCTTTATCATCTCTGTCCAACCTATTAAGTGATAAAATTCCTCAGGGTACATCACAAACCCTCTTCTCTTTCCACTCCACTGTCCCTTTTCAGGAAATCTCATCTACTCTGAAAAATTCCATTTTCTTTTTATTTCTAGCTCAGATTTATGCTCTGAGTCCTCAACCCAAATAGCCTACTGTTTAGTTGGTATCTCTATTGGGTTGTGTTGATGCCTTAAACTCCACATGCCCCAAACTGTACCTGACACATTTTCCATCAAATTTGCTCATTCTCCTTCTGCTTTCTATCTCATTAAATGCTGTTAACAGCCACTCAGATACTTAAGCCAAGCATCTGGGAGTGATATTTGACTAATTTCTATCCCTTCTCTGGTTAAGTCCATAAGTAAGTATTACTAAATTAATTACCTGAATATCTCGTAGGTCCATTCACTTCTATCTGTCCTCACTGGTGGTTGAAGCTGCCATCCTCACCTACTGGAATACTACACACTTCTTCCCTACATCTACTCTTTCTGCACTACAATCCATCCTTCACTCTCCATTGCAAAAATGCTAACTTGTCTTAAAATCTTTCAGTAGTTGTCCATTTGCTCTAAAGAAAAATCCAGGCTCTTCACATGATTTGCACAACTTCATCTCACTCTTCAACCTTGTCTCCCCTTACTTTTACTCTTCAGTCATGTAATACTTAGAATATCACAGGTGCTTTATAAATGTTTTTGGATGAATGAATACATTCGTAAAACAGTTTCTCAAACTTGGCATGTTTAACATGAGCTGATAGAAGAGAATTTTTCCCTCTTTTCTAAACACAGAATGATGTGTGGCTAAAACTTCTCTAACTTTTATAGCTAAGCTTGAAACCAAGAAAGAGAGTCCCTCAAAGTATTAGAATTAAAGAGGGGACTCCAGGTCAGGGTGCTAAGCAGACTCCAGTGCCCAATGTATGGGATTGTTGCAATCAGATATAGCCCTTAAAAGCTGGAATTGGTTCTAACAACTGGTGTGGAAGGACAGTCCAGCTTCCAGACCCTTGGAGGAAAGCTTGAACTCAGATATTTTGGTGAATCTGGGAATCACAAAGGGTCATGTCAACCTTGAAATGAAGGCTAGGGAACTCATCCTATCAGCCAGATTTAAAACAAAAACAAAAACAAGAAGGTTTTTTGTTATTATTGTTGTTTTACTATTTTTTTAATTTTTTATTTTAATTATTGTTCTTTTACAGTTATCTGTCTTTTACTCCCATCCCAGCCCACTGCCCCAACCCTCCCCACCTCCCACCCATATCCACCCCCCCTAGTTTTTGTCCATGTGTCTTTCATACTTGTTGCTCCAAACCCTTCCCCTTTTCCCCTGAAATTCCCTCCCCTCTCCCCTCTGGTGACTGTCAGCCTGTTCTCAATTTCAGTGTCTTTGGTTATATTATGCTTGTTTGTTTGAAAAACAAGTTTTATTGTATACCAGGATCACAAATGAGAAAATGTCACCTGCAGGAAGTCAAAAACCCAGGTCTGTAGTGTATACAAATGGAGAGTCTAAAATCACATTGTCGTGTGAAGGGACGAGAAGCTGGGAAATCAAACTAAAAAGGAATCTGATTTTTTTGCTCAAATTGAGACAAAAGAATAGCTTCTTGTTGCCTGCTTCCCCACCAGGAACAGTCTTTAATGATCAGCTCATAGTCCAAAATTATAAGTCATACCATAAAACAAACAACTATGCATGAGCCCAGATGAAAGAAATAGGAACCAAAGCTTGAAAGTGTCAAACAACCTGAAAAAAATGCTTACAAAGTATGTTTAAAATGTTCAAAGGAATGAAGGAATATAAACCATAGGGAAAAAAATAACAAGAAAAATGACCATTAGGATCTTCTTAATGTATTAGAATTTAAAAATCAAGTGTAGTGTTCTTTTTCATCCCGTGGCCTTAATAAATTCTCCTCTGGCTGCCTGGGCATTCATACCCCACTTCTTCACCTTCACACTCCTACTCATCTTGGCAGTTTCAGCTTAAATGTCATTTCTTAAAGGGACCCTTTGCTGACCTCTGAGAACACATTGATCTCCTCTATAATAAACTCTTGGGGCTCCTTCACCTCTCTTAGCAACACTCATCACAGTTCTAATTTCTCATTCAGTGTTTGTCATCCCTGTATGAATGTAAGCTCTATGATGACAGGTGTCATTTCTGCCTTGTCTTCCGCCTTATCCCCCGTGCTACCATAGAGTCTACACTTGGATTTCTGACAGGGCAACTGGGCATCCTAGAGTCACCCTAGTTTACACTTGCTGCCTGGAATGATTGTTAATAATCTTTCTCTCCTTCATCCAGTTTGAGTACTAAGTTATATGAATACCCTAATTATTGGTGAATTGATTTATTGAACCAAAATGCCTAATTCATTGTCCCCTCTATTGCTGTCCTTAAAATTTCACTGAGTCCTCGGGTTTCTTTGGTCCTTCTTATCTTCTAGTCTACAAACGCTCTCCTGACTTCTTGTAACTCTTGTTTTTGCCTAGCTACTTCAGACTGAGCTCTTTTTTGAAAAGTGACCAAAATCAATTCCTGTTTTTCCTGCCCTACAACCTTGCAAATTTCTAGGTCTCTAGCAAACCCACTTGAATTCTTTACTTCTTTATCTGGGTTGATATATTTAATGGATTTTCTCTATTGAAGAGTGGGTCGATGCCACCGCAGATTCATCGTTCCCGTGCTCGGCTGGTCCCTCAGGTCTCCTTAGCGCCGTTCCGGTGCTGCTCCTGTCTCTACAGTCCTGGCATACCGCAGGCTTGCCTCTCCCCAGCATTGTCACACTGTCCTGAGGCTTTTGAATCTGTTTATCCCCCTGAACAGTATTCCTCGGGGAGGGGAACCTTCTCTTACTCATCTCTCTTCCTCTAGCATTTAGCAGATTTCCTGGCGTAGAGTAAGTGCCAGAAATGAGTGCTTGGCCAGTGAATGAATGACAACTGGAATGAATGACAAAGAACTAATGCAAGAAATGTAAGTGGGAACAATGGAACTTAATTGTAATATTCATGTGTGACAGGATTAGCACCTAATTTATATTTTAAAACTATGGCAAAAGAGTCAAGTGTACGTTATGTTTCTTTTTTATAAGGTATATGAGACACCATAATGATGAAAACTACAGATATGTACTACTAGGATTTAATTGTATTGTTATGCTTTTGGCTCACTGGCCTTATATCCCTCTATGGTATCTCTTCTCAGGAGCCAAAATGGCACTGAGATCCAAGGAGATCTGGAAATATTGTCACTGGAGGTTGCCAGTTTATATATTCTAAATATATTCTCAGTCTTATAGAATATTTCAGTTTTACTGGACTGTTTTAGTTCCTACCCTAAGAAAAACTCCTTCCTACATTTCCAGCACCTGTGTCATTATCCAGAAGCACTCATCCTAACCCTAACTCTGATTGTCCAATATCTGTTTGCCCTAACCCACCTTTGCTGACTTCTCTGTTCTTAACTGTCATCTAGCTCTTGAACATTGGTAGTGTTAAAATTTTCTAGGCTCTCTTCTTATCACATATTTTCTATACTCCTGGATCACAGGTGGCAAACACAAGGCCTGCAGACCGAAACCAGCCCTCCACGTTGTTTTACCCGGTCTGGCACCTTGTTTTTACTTGGCAGCAGCGCCAAGCTCTTGCTTTATTGTTAAGGGGTAGTTACATTTATACAGTCCTAAAATTACATTTGGCCCTTTGAAGGCAACTGCAAGGCTGAGGTGGCCCCCAGTGAAAATGAGTTTGACACCCCTATCCTAGATGATTTTGAATATGGCAGCCATGAGGTCATTATCTCTTTGATCCAAACTAATTCTTGTCTGAGCAAATCCTAATTATAGTCCAGCTGAAGTACCTAATAGCAATCAACATCATCATCCTAAACATGCAAGAACTGCCATCAGTTCAACAAAATGCCTTTAAGTAACTCTATTCGTTTTCTGTGTCTCAAAAAAAGTACTAATAGCTTATTAAAACCTGTTTTCTTGTTAGGATTTAGAGTAAATAATCATCTAGCAACTCAAGAGGTATATTTTTTCTTGTGGCAATGTTGAGTGGTGACCATCACTGAGGAAGAGCTTAAATTCACCCAACTGGAGATTCTATTCCTAGATGTTACTATGCTGCCAGCAAGAAACATAAGCTGGAGAGGGAAGGGTTGAAATTAGAGACTGCTTAGTAATCTTTGGCAGCTTGTAGGTGTACTGAAAAGAAGGGCCATGCTTATATGGAATAATGTTTCTTTTACTCAAATGCCTATGCCATTATGCTTATGTGCCCTCATGTAACATGTATACTGGTCAATACTCAAAATGTGAAATATAGGGCGATATAACGGGAAGAGCATTAAAACTGAGCTGGGTTCTAATTGAGTCTGTCATGTACTAGTTGAGTGACCTTTGACAAGTCACCAAATTTCTCTGAGATTGTGCCTTCATCTGTAAAATGGGAAGATTAATACTGACTTCACTGAGTTGTTAAGATAATAAATAAAAAAGATATTTGAAGTATCTGAAAGAACATCTGTCATAAAATAGTCAGGTAAGAGATGTTTTCTTTAAAGCTGTTCTGTTATTTGTTTTTGTTTTGTTTTGTTTCTTTGTCTTCTCATTCATCCACATGTACTTGGTCTCAGGACTTCAAGCTGGAGAAGGAAATGAAATGGATTTTTATTTTAGTTTGAGAAATAATGGAATTGGGCTGGTTTGCCAATAGAAGTAGGCTATTTAGACGAGTCTACTTGATTTCAGGATGATGTCCAGCCTCATCCTTCACCAGCCCGAGTACTGCTTGTTCCAGAAGTGCCCTGCTGAAAGAGTGGAGTCTCAGGAAGGCAGTGCCAGGACACAGTTTTGGAAACATGGTCTAATAGCCATCCAGTAACATTTATTAGTATTCTGGGCAAAGAAACTCAACTAGATGACATAAAGTGATACAGAAGAACAGATCAAATTGAACCTTACATCATCAAAAATATTTATGTCTGGCCTAGACCTTGGAGAAGTTTAGTAACTTGTCCACGTTAACAAAGCATTTACCACTAAACTCTTCTGGTGATGTAGTTTCTGTTCCAGGTAGAAATTTAAGGAGACGCTGTCCCGATTTTACATGGGACAAGTCAAAAAGGTATATTAACTGATATAATCATGTCCATATAAAGAAAGCTAAATTTGTTATTATAAAAAAATTCCCAGAAAAGTGTTTGGAAAGACAACATGCTATCCTTTATGATTTAGTTGGCAATTATTCTGGTGCCCAAATGACAGCACCCCACTGTAGAGTACGGATGTCCCCTGAAGGAGAGAAGAAGTGACTGAAGGAACTGCAATCAGGGGACAAGTCGGGGAAGGTCTCTGACAACATGTTCATCTTGGCAGCCTGGATGGGAAACCCATAGCAAATGCCTAGGGGTGGTCCGTGGGGACTAGAAAGAGAACGGGAGATACAGAACTCAAGGAGGCTGGGAAGTAAGGGAGGGTTAGCTGTGTTGCCCAGCAGAGTTTATTTTCTTCCAGATGTCTCAGGATTCTTAATAACATTTCATGAAGGTCCTACCTGAAGATAAAGGAGAAGAAAATAATTTTCTTCTTAAAAAAAGACTCTCAAAGTCAAAGAGGCCTAACAGGTGGACTGGAACTCTAACTAAAGTTTGCTTCACTTTTTCAAATGCTTGCTGGAGAAGGGTAAAGCCTAGCTATCCCTCTCAAAAGTCTAATGTGGGATTTCTGCTTTCTTTATTTTCTGATTACTTCATAGGTACTGATATATAAATTGCAGGAGATTATAATGTTTTACAATATCCTTGACTTAGGTTTGAAATTGTATTTCCTGCCTCTCATATCTGATTGCTTTGCATATATTATAATGCCAATACCAAAGGGAAAAGGTAGGTGTATCATGAGATATAGGAATATCAGATACCGGGCAGTCAGAGTAAGGATTATATAAGTCCAAACCAGGGGTGAAAGAATGTGTGGCAAGTAGGTGGTAGAGCAGGTGTGAACGAACCTATGTCTAAGGTTTCACCAGGCTGTGGGTATAACATTCATCTTTATTGCCAATATTATAATGCTGGCAGCACCCAGTCTGCCTTTGGCCTCTACGCTATTTTCTCGTTTTTTCCTGATACTGTCCCGGGAACTGTCACACAGGCTTCTTTCTTATCAGGCCTCTACGCCACCACCTTTGCTGACAGTGGTCACATGAGATCCCTCTGCATGGAGCAGACAGTTTCATTCCCAAGACACCAACAGTGTCTGCTCTACCCCATCCCAGCCGCTGGGAGAGGCACTCTCCTCTGCTCGGCCCCTCTGTTCTAAGAGGAACAGACCTTTCCCCTCCCCAACTCTCTGAGGCCTAAATAATCACCAGGCCATGAGAACAAAATAATCCCACTCACCTGCAAGCCAAGGTGTTTTCCTAAGTCCCCATCACCTATCCCAGGATCTGCCTCTTTTGAGAGTTCTCAAAACAGACTTCATTTTCTTTTAAAGAAACCAGAGATGCGGACTGGCCCCTGTGAGCCCCAGGGAATGTTACAACAAAAGGCAACAATCCAGCATCAGAAAACGTCATTCATTTAGAACTCCAGGGTGCTACATGGTGAGGGCGTAAGTGACTCAGGGCAGTGGCTTTCAGACTTCAGCATGCTTCCGGATCACCTGGAATCTCCCTTAAAACAGAGATCAATGAAACCCAAAATCTGGAGTTTCCGATCCAGCAGGTCTGGTTTGGAGCCTGAGAATGTTTGTAAGTTCCCATGTTACACAGACGCTGCTGGCCCAGGGACTGCATTTTGGAAACTGCTGTGCCAGGGTATGAGACTAGAGAAAACCACAACAAAATACAATAGTCCGACGTCAGAATGTCCGGTCACTCATCCATACATGCTGCTCCCCAAAGCGTCACAAAAACGAGGTTGTGTTTGGCCAACACAGCACATGTTAAGCTATTTTTTTAACAAGGTGAAAATTGTCTTTATCTTAAAACTTAACAACATTCAGAGAAAAGACCACACTGTGAGATGGCAAATCACCTAGAAAACTGCCAAGCATCCCCACGGCATCGCTGTTTTCAAATTCTCACAGAGAATGAGGAGCACTCCTGCTCAGACCCATGTGAAACCACGGCCTTTGTCTTTGGGTCCTGCTGCTGCGTCCTGCTGCAACACTGCAATTTCCCCTTGTCATTGGGGGATGACTGGGGTATTTTTTTTTCTTTAAAGGCCCTTTAATTTCCTTAAATACTAGATTTATCTTAGATGCTGGTCACATATAAGTTAAATCACAGTTACAATAAAGAGAATTGATAATAATGACATCAAATAAAGTGAACAAATATAGTAGTGGACAATGTAATAGCAAAATAAGAAAAATAGTGATTTATTTCCTTCTCTTACATAGAATGACAATGTAACTTAAATGGCATCACTATTATCATAGCTTCACCTGGTCTCAAAAATGATCTATAAATTGTAAGCAGTGATGTTTAGAAAGATAAAGCTGGGGCATGAAGTGCTTCTGGCCGTGTGTTATAGGTGTTCCTGAATGCTGGCCCCTTCCTTGCTGTGCACAGAATCTCTGAGAGCCGTCTTTCATGCAAGTCTACCTAAAGTGAGGACTGAGTGTGTGGGGCACACTGACTGAGGCAGAGGGCACCACTGTGCCCCAGGTGCAAACTCTCAGAGCCCTTAGAAGCTCAAGGCACGGTGTATGATCAGAACAATTTCTTTATAATTCCTAATCTTTCTAAAGATAGCTGGTCAAGAGTTGGAAAGCAGTGATTCTAATTCTGTGCTAAGAGCGGGTGATTTGGGGTGTCTAGGAGAGCAGAGAACCCCTCGGAGCACAGGTAAAGGACTGATCTACATGTGGGTAGAGCAAGGAGATTACAAATTGAGGGACAAATGGGAGCTGCCAGGTGACCTGGATATCTCTTCAAAATGGCTACAGTGGAAACAAAATAAAACACAACCTGCGTTGGAATCTGTTGCTTTGCTTCTTTCCACCGCAGAAATGAAATCAGATTCCGTCTCATGCCTGAGTCCCATTGCTAGTAATAGAATTACTGAGTAGTACATCATCTCAAATAGAGCACTGAGCCTCAGAGTGCCCAGTGTCCATTAGCCATCAAGTGATATTGCATTAATAAACCCAAGCACAGGTATAGTATTACACTGTAAATGCATTCGGAAGGGTTTTATTATCATTCTAACTTAGTGAGTGTGCCAGCATCATCTCTTTCAACCCTAGGTAAACTAAGCTAGGTACTTAGAGAGATTAAGTCTTTTAGGACCAGCCCAGGTTACCATTTAAGGCAGTTGTGCCGGCAGCAATAAGCCTCCCTGGGTCTTTAATGCTCGTCCTTAAAATAGAATTTATGGATATCTGTAAAAACACATCATGATTAGGAAACAGATTGCATACCAGTAATGTGTATACATATGTGTAGATGCACACATGTACAAATCCATAAAAATACATACTATATTTTGTTTGTTTATAAATTTTATATAAATTGTATAAATTTGGTTCTGTTTTTTTCACTCAACATTATGTTTTTAGATTTCATGTTCCTGTATTTAGAATAACTTATTTCCTTCATACTTCTGCATGAACATGGTAGATTCCTCCATTTATTTAGCCCTTATTTATAACCTTTAGTAGAATTTTGTAACCTTATTTACAACCTTTAAAGCATACATTTTTCTTGTTTGTTCATTGTTGATTTATGTAGGGAGACTTACTATTGTTTTTTATATCTATTGTGATATATTTATTGGAAATAAAATATCTATCTTATTTCCTAATTGTTGGAAAGAGGAATACTACAAATCTATATATGTCATTATCATCATCTACTTCTTATTTCTATTTATTTATTTATTTATTTATTTATTTATTTATTTATTTATTTTATGGCTTGTCTCCTATTGACCAGGGCCTATAGCACAGGTGGCAAACACAAGGTCCATGGGCCAAATCCAGCCTTCTACCTTCTTTTATCCGGCCTGGCACCTTGTTTCTACCCAGCAGCAGTGCCAAGCTCCCTGCCCCTAGTTAAGGAGAAGTTACATTTATACAGTCCTAAAATTACATTCAGTCCTTTGAAGGCAACCATGAGGCTGATGTGGCCCCCGGTGAAAATGAGTTTGACACCCCTGGAAAGTGTTGCATGTCAGTAATAAGGAGGATTTTTACGTTGTTCCTGAGTGAAAAGGAATGCTTCTAAAGTATTCTCATTACTGATTCTTGGTGTAGATTTTAGACAACTATTAAAGTTGCTTTTATCCTTGTGTGTCTCTTTCTGTTATCTATTGCTTCTTTTCCTATTTAGCATGTTTCCCAGTATGCATGGTGTTTTTAGATTGAGCACTGGAATTGCACATGAAAAACTGTAGAAATATTTTGAGGACCAGGAGGATGCTATATTTCTTCCAGAGAGGATTTATTCTTGCCCAAGAGCACTAGCAATCCCAGATTATTTTATTTCAGAGTTCCATTTATTTTTATTTATTTCTTACTGTATTTTTATCCATTACCATTTAGTCCCCTTATATCCCCCACAATCAGCACACTGTTGTCCATGTCCATGAAACTTTTTCCTTTTTTCTCAATCCTTTCACCTCCTCCCCCTCCCCTGACTAGCTGTCATCCTGCTCTCTATGTATGAGTCTGTCTCTACTTTGCTTGTTAGTTCAGTTTGTTCTATAGATTCCACATATGAATGAAATCATATAGTATTTGTCTTTCTCTGACTGGCTTATTTTATTTACCATAATGTTCTCCAGATCCATCCATACTGTCACAAAGAGGAAATTTTTATTCTTTGTTATGGCCAAGTAGTATTCCATCATGTAAATGTCCCGTAGTTGTTTTATCCACTCATCTACTGATGGGCACTTGGGCTACTTCCATATCCTGGTGATTGTAAATGACGCTGCAATGAACATAGGGGTACTCCAGTTGAGGTGATTTGAAACTTCACCGTTCTATTTTATAGTTCATCCTTACTCCTAGAGTGTAGTATTTTGGGATTACCAGAACCACATTACCACTTAATTGGTCCTGAACACTAAGAATTGATACATGTCCCAAATAGTAGCCTTCCTGTCTGTGTTCCTCTCTTCTCCTGGGCCTTGGCCCTGTAATTCTTCATAAGCTCTCCAATGCCAGCTTTTCTAATTGTTCTCAGCAGATGTATTGATTGGAATCACCAGGTTCACCATCACAAGATGTATATAGGTTTCTAAACCTTGAAAGACATATTACTATTCTTTCATATCTCATTGTTTATATAGATTTAACTACATATTTATCATTTTCTTCATTTTTAATTTCTTTTATAGATGCTTTAGAATTTTTTTGACTGGGAGTATATTGGTGACAAATGCTTTCATTTTTTATAACAATATCTTTTTTTTCTGCCTTCATGCTTAAAAAAATATTGTTGCTGAGTCTACTTTAACTATTATTTCCCAGCACAACAGAGATACTATTCTACTTACTTTTATTGGGTTGGCCAAAATGTCTCTTCAGTTTTTTTCATAAAATAAAAGCCATATTTTTCATTTTCACCAATAACTTTACTGATTTGGATATTTTGAGTATGTCACCTATCTCCTCCTGTTGACTTCTAGTGGGTAGAGGCCAGGGGTGCTGCTAAGCATCTTCCAATGCATAAGACAGCCCCACAGCAAAGAATTATTTGGCCAAAATGTCAATAGTACCAAGAAACTTCACAAACCACTTTTGACTCATTCAATTAGTCTTTTTTTTGCATTTCTGTTTCATTTTTGCCTTGAAATAATAAAGCATAATACAGCAAAAATGTTTCATATCTTCTCCCATCTTCAGTTTTAAAGTGGCTGCACAAAAATTCACCAATTTTGATAAATTTTTAAATGCATGCTGATATGACAGCTATCATAATACAATCTAACTAAGTTGTTTTGAATGCCGTTAAAGACAACTAAGCACTACTAGAGCCACTATACAGAAAAAAATAAATCAACTTTTTGGCTAATCCAGTATCTTTCATTGTTACTATATAGTAATCAGCTATAAGTTTCCCTATTGTTTATTTGGGTTTCTTGAATTTATACCATGGTTCTTGTCATAAATTCTGTAAAACTCTCAACTATTATCTTTTAAGTATTGGTCTCTCTTATTTCCTTCTGAGACTCCAATTAATTATGTTACAACTTCTTATTGTCTACACTAAACATATCACCCTTTCTTCTATATTCTGACTTTTATCTTCTATCTTACATTCCAGATATTTTCTCCTTACTCGTCTTCTAGTATACCAATTCTCTCTTCAGCTGTTTGTAACCTATTATTTAACACATCCACTGAATTCCTTAATTTGGAACATTATACTCTTCTATACCTAGAAGGTTTTATTTGTTTTCTGTTGAAGATGATTTGTGAGTTTTATAGGTTTTTCTTCCATGAAGATTTTTCCCCAAAATTTGTGTTTTATTTATTTAAGTGTGGTTGTTTTATAATCTATGGATGATAATTCTACTATCCAAGTATTTGCAGATTGTTTTTCTCTTATCTATTGGTTTTTCTTTTGTCTGTTGCTTTTCCCAGTTCTTGTAGTGTTTTGTTTATTAACTTGGCTATGTTTGGCTGCCTTGTAACCATTCTACTTAAAGAACTATTACAGAGATATTCAGAGATCTAGGATAAAGTTACCTTTTTCCAGAGAAGTTTTGAATTAGCTTCTTCTAGATATGTAGGTACATTGCCTGAATTATATTATCATAATAGGACCAATTTAATCCAAGTTCAAGACTTAAGGTCTCTGGGTTTACTTCAATGGTGAAAATGTATACTGGAATACCACATAAGTGCTGGTTCATTTCCAACTAACCCTTAGTCTCACAGTGTAATGCTCTGAGACCCCAGCTAATCGTAGGAAGTATCTAATATTAGATTCCTCACATGATGTGACCCTGAATTTTTTGTTTTGTTTTCTGATATCCTCAATCAAATGAAGTTATTGAAATGAAAGTTCAAATTGACTGGGATTGGTAAACACTTAGAAGCCAAAAGAAGACTATATTGGCTTACCTCTTCACATTCCTCTGTCCTGCACAGGCTTCACCTGGTAATTTCTTTTTAATTTTTTTAGGTTTTATTTATTTTACTTTTTAGAGAGTGGGAAGAGAGGGAGAAAGAGAGGGAAAAACACATCAGTGTATGAGATACACTGATCAGTTGCCTCTTGCATTCCCCTAACCAGGGACCTGGCCAGTAACACAGGCGTGTCCCTGACTGGGAATTGAACCGTCAATCTTCTGGTTTGCAGGCTGGTGCTCAATCCACTGGGCCATAGCAGCCAGGGCTTTGCCTGGTAATTGCTTGCATCTTGTCAACTCTTTATTAATTTTAAGAAGATTTTTTGCCCTGGCTGGTGTGGCTCAACTGGTTGGAGCACTGTCCTGTAACAGAAGGGTTGCAGTTTCGATTCCTCGCCCAAGTGCACACAACTCCCAGTTCAGCACATGCAGGAGGCAACCAGTGTTTCTCTCTGACACCAGTATTTCTCTCTGTCCCTTCCTCTCTTCTGTCCTCTCTCTCTAAAAGCAATGGAAAAAAATGTCCTTGGGTGAGGATAAAAAAATTTTAAGATTTAAAAAAATTATTTAACCATTATATATGTAGTTGTTTTCAACATAAGGACTATTCAGATAATACAGTTTGCTATAACAGGAAGGAAGGAAGGAAGGAAGGAAGGAAGGAAGGAAGGAAGGAAGGAAGGAAGGAAGGAAGGAAGGAAGGAAGGGAGGAAGGAAGGAAGGAAGGAAGGAAGGAAGGAAGGAGAAGGAAGAAGTTCCCAGAAACCTTGTTTTTCTTTCTGATTTTATTGCATTAGAGTCAGAGAATAAAGATTGTGTGTCAAGTTTTGGGAGGCACAGTACATCAGAATTTTTATATGCATCCTTTGAAGCTTACATAACAAAGTACTGCATTTCTTTTTTTTAATTCATTGATTTTTGAGAGAGAGAGACAGACAGACAGACATTGATTTGTTGTTCCACTTAGTTATGTGTTCATTGGTTGCTTCTATGTGCCCTGACTGGGGATGGAACCTGCAACTTTGGCATATCAGACAGTGCTCTAAGCAACTGAGCTATCTGGCCAGGGCAGCACAGCATTTCTTAAACTTAATGATAGAAGCCATTTGCAATGATTATTACTACAGTTATTGCTGCCATCTTTTGGTTCATCTTTTCATTCCAGCCATTGCTGAATCCACCACCCGCACACAGGTATAATCTGACAGCCACGTTATGTCAACTGTACTGTGTACTATGGATCTCCTGCTTTCTACTCCAGGCTTCTCTACCACCACTGCCAGGAACAGCTGCAAGAACCTCTCACCATTTTGACATATGGACAAACCAAAAAGTGAAGGCAAATTAATAACCCTTGGCAACCCTTCATCGGTGAAGTATGGGAGCTGGAGAACATTCCTCTCTTCTATCTCTCAAGTAGGTAATTCTGAAGTGGGTTCTACGTGGCTCCTCAGAAGACCCTAGTGGATTGAGCCCCAGTTGCCCCCATGCTGATCAACTTGATAATGCACTCTTAAATTGGCTTTCACTCCTTCTCAGTTTTATTCTTGCCAGTCTCCTATTTCTGGTCCTTGGAATCCTTTTCTATAGTAAGGTGCCATACACATACATGACCTTGATTCAGGCAGGCTCTGTTCTTTGAGGAAAGCTAGCAAGACACCCTGCTTTCTTCCTGAGTTTTGGGTTTTTTCTTCTTTCCTACCATTTATTGGCTAATCAAATTTGCTGCTTCTGTTTTTAAATTTACTCCTTTACTTTTATTGCAGAGGTCACCGCTAAACCAGGAGCACTATCTAAACGTATCAGTATCTCATTCTTTTTCTCAGAACAAACTAATATTCTTAACTGCTTCTTAACAAACTTTGACTTACATCTATAGACCCCAAGTTAGCATTTTAGTTCCAGATTCATATTGATCAAGTGGGTTTGTTTATACTAATTGTTCATTTAAACAATAATAAGTACACAGTTCTTTACTTATTCATATATATGTCATTCACTGCCTGCTCCTGGATTTCTCTCTTTTTTTCCTGGAGTATATATAGCCTATAATAGTTATTTCAAAGAGGATGCATAGTAAACTTTACTATTTATTGTAAAATTTATTTTTCCTAACATTTAAATTATAGTTTAGTTGAAATAAGATTCTAGGTTTAAACACATTTTCCTTCCAAATTTTGAAAATGTAATTCCAAAGTCTTCTAACCAATATTGCTATTGAAAAATCTAATGCCTGATTCTTATTTTTAAGGTAATATTTTTAAATTTTCTTTTTTATTATATTTTTGTTGGCCTCTGGAACTGTTTAGAATTTTCTTGCCTTTGATATTGTTAAATTTTGTTGTATTTTTTAAAACTTGTAATCTTTATTTCACAATCCTTCTTCACTTTGTAGCTGGTCTGGTCTTCCTGTGTTCACCATCTGCTGCTTAGAAAAACAAAACAAAAAGTCTGGAGGGAAAAAAGAAACAATGACCCATCCAGTTTAAAATTCTATCCAAAATTTTAAATAGTGCTTTTAGGTCATGCTCAGGTTCTTTTGCATAAAAACCAAACCTCTTATCTATTCTCTTCCCTCCTCCAAGAAGGCCAGCTGTCTGAGGAGAGAGTTATGTAGCTTATATGATCTGAAGGCATGGGGGCAAGACAGGCCTGGGATCCTCAGTGCTCTGCCTTCACCACCTCTTCGTGTGCCGGGCACTTTTCCCTCTCTGCCTAGGAGCTGAAGGAAGCTGCTGGTCCTTTTTGGCCTGGACAAAGCCTCTTCGCTCAGTGACAGCTCTTTTATCGACACCAATGAGGGAAGTAGTTGTGACAAAAAAGAGGAAGATGTCCCAGAGAAAGTGATGTTGGCAAACCATTTCTTACTAAAGGAAGTCTCAAAGATATTTCATGACATTAAAAGCATAAAGGATAAAATATAAGCCCACCTGGACTGAAAAGAGTATGGCAATTTGCCAAAGAATAGAAAAGATGCTTACTCTATATTGTATGTTATGTGACAGGGAGAGGGAGCCTGGAACTGTTGAAACCAGTCTTGGTAAGTGTTTTTTACAAAGAAATAAAACATTTCGGTTTTGTAGGTTTCTCATGTTTTAAATTACAGTGTCCTAATTTTGTAGTTTTGTGGATTTATACATTTCTTTATACATTTAAAATCAACAGGAGAAAATTTAAAGTTTTGAGAAAACTTTTTTAAAATCATGGAATAATTATAGCTTCTCCCATTGATTATTAATATCTCTTTGCACAGTTTCAGCTTGCGCCATCACGTCCGCAGCCCACACTGTCATTGCAAAGGAAGGCTGCCTGTGTAATGAAAACAAGTTCACCGTACAGAGTTTTCTGTAGACTAAATGCAACAGTGACTGACAAGCATTGACTGCGAGGTGTGACACAAATGAGGATCCAAATGAACGCTGTGTGTGTGCTTATTACCAGTTGCTTTATCTGTTAGGAATTTGGGGGAGTTGCTATGGTTTTATGTACGTTATATTTTAAAATTATAAGTAGATGTTTTATTATTGCTGGAAGTTATTTTTAAAATATATTCCAAATGAAATATCTCAGCATTTCCTCTAGAAAATTTTGTGATAGCTATCTCTCCCTCTCCAAGACATCCATAAAACTTAGCAGCCATTCACATAAGGGAAATACAGTTGTGGGCACTTCTATTAGAAAAGGATTCAAATGCATTACAAATAAGACACTGCTGGTTCATTTCCTTATTTTATTTTTGTTTATCTCTAGGTTTTTCTCTTTAAAAAGTGTCAAGTTCCTTCAAAAATATGTCCTTAAGGATTAAAGAATGAATACCACGTGAAGCTCATTTGGGAAACTACTAGTGAAAATGTCTACAATGATTACAGAAAACTGAACTTTAAAAAAAAAAAAAAAGGTCAGCACAGTGAAACTGCTTCCTGTGTGGGGATCTTAGGACCCAAGAAAGGCAATGGAAACAAAGAAAAAGGTATGAACTTGTTATTTAACAGCTGGTTCTGTATTGAAACTAGAAGCTTAAAATGCTCAAGAAAAGATTGATTTGATCTGATTTTTTGTCTGTGTGATCATGTGCTTTGTACTGGAAGAAAACTCTCAAGACACTGCCTGCTGATGAGTGAGAACTTTTTGACAATTTGTGAGTTTTATAACTATTAAAAAACAATATATCTGCTGCCGAATTAGGCAGGTACCTAACTGATTGATAAACTGAGTGTAGCTTGTGCCAACTTTTGTCACAAGGGAGAAATATTGCAATATGTTTTTAACTATTAAAATGGTTAATTGCTTGCGAACAGATGCTCTTAAAGAAGCAATTGAGCTAAGACTGCAACCTAGTGGTGAGTTTGTTACTGAAAAAAAAAGTGGCTGTGTTGATTCTAGGCCATTGGTTTCAATTCAAAGTGGGAGTGAGCACACAGGAGCTGTGTGTTTGTCCCCTTCTTGTGCAGACCGATCTTGCAGTCATATTGTAGGCGGACTAAAAGTGCAGGATGGCTGTAATTCAATCCCTGAAGCTGTTCACATTATGTATCATTTTTACCTTATCTGAAACTTCTCATTTCTCTTAGTTTCTTTGTCTCTTTAAAGATGAAGTAAAACCTTGACAAGACCACTGTAGCTTGTATTTTCACACTAATTGGCTAATTTCTTTGATTTACTGGTTTAACCGGTTCCACCTGAGGGTGGACTTTTACTTGCTTTTATTTTTTTGATTGAAGTGATTCAAATCATACTGTTCTTTAATCCAAGTAAATTTTTCATGTAACATGATTCTAAATATCATACTCATTACTCTGACTCAAAAATAGTGTTCAGCTTTTTAAAGTTTGGTATATCTTTTATTTCTTAGAACTGATTACTAAATGTATTGATTACTCTTTCATATTACATTGTATTAATATGGAAAATTTTACTGAATAGTAATAATCAGGTTTTGTCCTCGTTAAGAAGATAGCTTACCTTACATAAAATAGACTATCCAAGAAATATCTCTGTATAAGAATTTGAATCTTTTAGTTACTGTATATCTTAATATCATTTTAAAGTCTACTTGTGTCTTATATCAATTATTCTAATTTCTCAATAATCCTTTTTAAGCATATACTTAAAAATGTGTTTAATCTTTTTTTTTCTTTTGAGAGAGAGAAATAGGAAGGGAGAGAGAGAATGGGAGACAAACACTGGCTCACTGTTCCTCTTATTTATGCACTCATTGGTTGATTCTTGTATGTCCCTGACCAGGGGTCAAACCTGCAACCTTGGTGTGTGGGAGTGACTCTCTAATCAACTGAGCTACCCGGCCGGGGCTAATCATTGTTTCTTGATTTAGTTGTCAAATCATCCTTGCTCCTTTGAACTCTAATTTTTAGTTAGCTTTATTAACTTTCCTCTTATGTAGTTTTATTTTACCTACAAAACTTTACCTGTGACTTTTTTTTCTATGTTTGCTCCTCCCAAATCTTTTTCCTCTGGCAAAGCTTGGTATCTGGGTACAAACTCTGGTTATCCTATATGAAGTAAAATCAGTCTTGTACTTTCATTAGGATTATCAAAAGATAATACCATTAGCCTTTATATTTGTTTACCATTTAATTCAAGTCCATTTTCAGAAAATGTCTTAAGTCTTTCAAATTTATCTTCTCCTAAATTTTGGATTAAGTGAATCCATAGTCAAATGCAGATAGCTCCTAATTGCAAGACTCACAGCAGGAAGTTGACTATAGGAAGCCCATTTCTGTCTGTAAAACTATAGCCTCTACATAATTCAGAGGATTTTTTTATCTTCAGTGTCACCCTAATGAAATTGTTTTGGATTTTCTTGTGTTCTCTAAAACAGCTTTCTACAAAGTACAATTTGGACTTGATTTAAATGGTCTGGGCCAAGAAATCAGTCTGTAATCAATGCAGAAATCAATGCTGGGATGGTGAATTATCTGAGAGAGCTTTCTCTTCCCCTGTCACTCGTTTGGAATGCATGTTGGAAATCTGTCACAAAATCCTGGTGGTTGACATGGCACTTTTCAGGCAATTTCTACTAAAATAAAAGTTCATGGGCGAAATACCATTTCATAAATTAATGAGCATAATACTGTGAGAAACAAAATAAATCCCTTCTCCCCCATATGCTTAATTATATTTTGGAAGGAGGAGGCAAATTAATAAAACAACATGGCAGGTGTCAGAGCTATAGATTTTCAACGGATTACTTATAAAAGCTATGAAAAATATATAACACTAGACATTTTTGAAGTTCCTCAAAATTTTTTTCAAAGCAATAGTATCTTTAGTAATTAAAGTTTATTAATTACTCCAGAAGTAATGTATTGAAAATGAGGGTATAGTGTATGCTGGAAAGCATAATTATATAGTTAAAATTTTATTAAAAGAAAATCATGTTATACAATTATGTATAAAATACTGTAGTGATCTGAAAGCATTTTTACACTATCCTTAAAAAGCTTAATCCTTAAGTAAAGCCTTAATTTTCATATATGAGAGAAACCCACAAGGTTTATTTTGAGGATCTCAAATAACTATTTCATCTGGCATTCTAAATATATCTAAAAGAAATGTAAGGAATGCATTGTAGTTCATGTGCTTCTCTAACAGAAGAAAAATCTCCATTTGGTGATTAATTTTACTTAAAATCCATAATAAACACTCCTGGATACAGAATTGTTTAAGGTCACATTAGAGTAAGTTACAGAATTAGGACTTTAGGTCAAGGAAGAAAAAATAAACAGATTGAGGTCTACAAAATCACAGACTTGGGGAGGGTAGGAAAAATAAGAAAAGGCAGGGAAAGCAGGTGGTTTTTACTGAAATGATGGACATAAGTAAATAACATTAAAAGAACTGTCAATGCTCCTTTAAAAAAAAAATCTGTGTAGGTTTAAGTAGATGGCTAGGAAGAGAATATACACACTCACTTTCCTCAGGTTTCTGATGTGTGTGTTTGTCCAACAACATAAAGACTTAGTGAAAGCCAACTGGCCACATATCTCGGGGTGCTTCCCTCGGCCACCAGAGCCCTTAAAAGAGGGATATAAGAGTATAACTCTTAACACCAGCCACCCAAGGTAGGCCTTTCCAGATCTGGAATGCTTAATTGTGTCATGTAGGTTTTTACATCAGGGGCACACATTGCTAGGTAGAAAGAACTTAAGAGTATATGCTCTTACTCGGGGGGAAAAATTGACATCTGGACTCTGGTTCTGTAGCCTAACTCAGCAACAGGCTCACTCAGAGGAGAAAGTGGAATGAGCGCTCAGATACCTGTGAGTGGTGTCCTGACTCCCGCTTTCTGGGGTCCTGGGAAGTTGGCTCCCACCGAATACTCTTTCCCCCTTCAACCCCATGTCCCCAAATCACTGCCCAGAGCAATAAATCAGTGGGATGTAGACAAGTGTATAAGGAATTTATAGGTAACTCTTGGGCAAGCTCAATATTTGTGCAGATCTAAGAGGAGTGTTAAGTCTTAGAGCTATCTGAATGTAGCTTATATACTACTACAACATAAGAACACATGTGGGAGAAAAGCGGTATAAAGTTTATTTGCCACTCATGATCTTCAAAAAGATGATTCAAAATGAGGTAATTTTTTTTCTCAGCAAATTCTCTGTCACATGTTTTCCTGCTTTATCTGTTATCATAATGTTGGTATAACAGGATGAAATAAGTCAGAACTGAGTCCTAGTCTCAGTTACCATTTCTCTTTGTTCTTGCTACTCAACATGGGGTAGGCACATGAACCAGTAAATCAGTATCATGTGTGAACTTACTTAGAATGTAAACTCTCAGTCATAATCCTTTACCTGCTAAACTAGAATCTGCATTTTAAAAAAAAGACCCCTGTAAATTTTGGGAAGCACTGTTTTAGGTAACTTTGGGCAGGTTACTGGGTCTCTCTCCTTTTTGGTTTCTCTGCAGTCCAGTGGTGAGGTTGACCTAAGTAATGTGTAGGAATTTTAAAACTAGAATGATTCCATATTAAGGGTTAGTAATTTAGGGCATGACTTCTGGAACTGGTGTGTCTGGGTTTGATTTCCACTCTGCCACTGGTGTTACCCTGAACAGATTATAGCTTCTCTGTGCCCCAATTTCCTCATCTGAAAATAGGGATTGCAATCTATTTCATGAAGTTGTGAAAACTTGAATTTAATCATGCATTTAGATTAGTGTTTGGTACAGATACAAGCATTAACTCATTATGAGCTAAGATTCTTGATTGACTAGCATTCTAGAACATATGGAAATGCCAACTAACTGACTTTTTTATTGATTTTGAGAGAGAGAGAGAGAGAGAGAGAGAGAGAGAGAGAGAGAGAGAGAGAGAAACATCGATCTGCTATCCCATTTATTTATGCATTCATTGGTTGATTCTTGTATGGACGCTAACCAGGAATTGAACCTGCAATCTTGGCATATTGGGATGACACTCTAACCAACTGAGCTACCCAATCAGGGCCCAACTGACTGACTTTTGAAAGATACTAATGGGGGCATTCAATTAATGTAAGTTTGAAGAATTGAGGTAAGTTTCAGGGAGGAAGTGGGAATTTAGAATATTTTTAAGGGATAACGAAATTTGGAAATTAGAGACAAAAGCTTTAAGGGCATTCCAAGTGACACAGACACATAGGCAGGAATAAATATTTGGAGAGAGACAGAGGAAAGCAAGGACTCCCATCTAGTAGGTGCCAAGTATTTTGAGGAAAGAAGGGAAATGACTACAGCACAAGGCTTGTGAGGTAGCTGAGGAGCTAAGAGGGGCTAAAATTAGATCCTCTAATTCTAGACTAAAAAAGAAAAATTAGCTTCTGGCAAATAGAATAAACCAATGCAGTAATGAAGATACAATAATAAAAACGTTAATATAGACAGAAGCATCAGTGGCGGAGAGCAAAAGGAATTAGAAGCAACATTTGGTTATTAGACATGGAGAATATATGTGAAGGAGGCAATTATGGCTCCAGATTTTAAGACTGAAGGACCAGAGATGCGATGATGCTTTTAGCAAAAATGGGGATATTGGAGGCATAGCTGCTTTGAGGAAAAGATATGTTTGCTTTTGAAAGTGCTGGGTGCAAATAATGGCAAAACATCCAGTAAATGATTTGGCAGATGCAGTAGAAAGCACTTGGTTCGGAACAGGGCCAGTCATACTTTTACCTTTTTTTTTTTAAGATTTTTTTATTTATTTTTGACAGAGGGGAAGGGAGGGAGAAAGACAGGGAGAGAAACATCAATCGTTGCTTCACACATGCCTCCCACTGGGGACCTGTCCTGGCCAGCAACCCAGGCATGTGCCCTGACTGGGAATCGAACTGGCAACCCTTTGGTTTGCAGGCTGGTGCTCATTCCATTGAGCCACACCAGCCAGGGCACTTTTACCTTTTATTCTTGTGTTCCTAAGCACATTACTACCATCGATGCAAAACCAAAGTGAAACCTTACAATTCTAGAATGATATCTTTGTCTTCTTTATATATTTCAAATTCTCAGAATCTGTCTACTAAGTATTTTTAAAGTGAGTTTAAATTAAATAAATTGCAGTATTGGTTTTTTTTGAACCAATGAAACTTGAAAGACTATGTGTCTCAGATCCATCATTTCATTATTCTGGTCCTGGGCACCACACTGGGCACCACACTGGAGGAGGGTATGAGGGGGCTGAATGGTAATGGAAAAACTACAATAAAGATTTTTTTAAAAAGAACACATGAAATATGTAGCTTTCAGACTTCTCTAAATACTCCTAGACCTAGGAGGCAAAGATCCTATTCATTTTGTTCAGGAAATAGCCTTGCACAATTCAGTGTCCATAAGAGTATTCTCCACCATCAATAATGTTGACCAGAGTCTCTGGCCTTTGATGAAATAGGAGCAGAAAAATTGATTGGGAGGTAGCATGTGTGTTATCATAATACTGATCACTGGGGGAAAAGTGCATTTGTGAGCAAATCTAGGACTGCCTAGCAACTGTTTCCAGGCGAAGGGTGGCTGGTAGCCAGCTGGGGTTGCCTTTCAGGAGCCATCAGCCTCTCTCTACACACATCCTAGGATATCTGTTTTGGGATTATTTGGATTCCAGTTTTAAGGTACATTTTTTCATAGCAACTCCTAATACTAAATATTTTGCTTTTTAGTAACTGACACAATAAACCTAATGTTATTACTTTTCTATCCATCTCTGAATGTAAGTATACAGATTTTGAACTGTAATAGAATATGTGTGAGGTCAAGAGCTTTAATATTTTTAAAAACCATTCATGTCCATTCTTTTTAGGCCCCATCCAGAATTGCGCCCAGATTTACACCTACATCTTATGAGATGTGGTACTAAACATAACCCTTTAAACTTTGAACTTTAACTCTCCTGAAAAATCTATCCCTGGCCTTTCTGTGTGGTCACTACCTCTATCTCCACCCTGATCATAGTTTATTTTCTTGCCTCTGACCCTTGCAGCAGGATATAATTCAGCTTATAGCAGTGAAGCAGGAGTTTCCAAAGAATCTAGGGGGTAAGGGGGAGTGGAGGGGGTTATACCACAACTTGATCAAGGGCAGACGAGAGTAGACCTCTTTCCAGGGAGAAAAAAAATCTCAGAAAACTTAAAGGAATGTAGTACATACCACAGCCTCATACTGGTTAAGTACTTCCTGATACTTCTGAGTAGTTCAGCCCCTCTAAATCTGTCCAAGCTGCTTGCTTCCAGAGTCCCCAGATACTGCCAAACGTATTCTCTTGCATTCACTAAGCCATCCATTCATTCACTCTTTTATCCCCATGACTGCCTGGTAGTCCCACCCCCTTGCCTTGTCATTTTCCTACTGCTGTCAGTCCCTCAGCTCAATTGCAGGGGATCCTCTGAAAGCCCTCTTCCTTTGCAAACCCACTGCCCTCCACCTATTCCCTTAACATTCCACCGTATCTTTATTTTAGTTGAAACCCAAGGACTGTGCTTCATCTTCAGCCCCTCAGACAGAGCCTGCTCTTTGTTCATAACCATGACCTCATAAACCAGAGCCGGGGGGGGATGGATAGTCATCCACTTTAGCTGCCTATGCCATTCCTGATCTTTCTTTTTTATTTTCATGAGAAGCCCCTCTTTGTTTGGAGACAGTAGAGCATTTAAGGTCATAGGATTTGGATTTGGATCTGTATTTTAGGAGACTGGATAGATCACCTAACCTTTCTGAGCCTTGTTTTCCATATCTGAACGAAGAGGGTAAGAATATCATTTTACAAGGTTATGAAGAGTAAATATATTCATTCTTTTCAAAAATCTTTACTGATTTTAAGTGCCAGGTATTTTTCTAAGTACTGAACAAATAATTTCTTCCATCATGAAGCTTGCAGTCCCATGAGCCAAGGAAGTCTTTAAACAAGAAAACAGGTATACATAATTACAAAATCTGATGTGGAAGAAGATGCAGGCTGCTGTGACAGAGGTTCAGTTGGGTATAACTTAGATGTCGAGAGCTGATCCAGTTGGACCTGTTTGCTTTTTCTGATATATAGCCTGAGTACAGAATCTGCTTTATTTTTTTTCTAACTTGCTACCCAGTTTTCCCAATACTATTTATTAAAAAAATCTCTCTTTACCATTTGATATGAAATGCAATCTTCATTGTGCACAAAACTCCCATATGTATTCATTCAGGTCTATCTATGGACTTTCCATTGTGTTTCATTAGTCTGTCTTTTTATGAGCCAACTCTATACTTTTAATTATTGATGCATTTATAGCATGTTTAAATATCTGAGAAGGATAGCAACTTATTGCTCTTCATCAGAATTTTCCAGACTGTTCCTTTATACTTACTATTTTCATGTGAACTTTATAATTGGCTTACCTAACTCCAATCTGTATTCTTATTATGGTTATTCTTTGATAATTTGTAAATATAACATACTGCTTGATGATATTTAGTCTTCCTAGCAAAGAACACAATGTACCTATATATTTATCCAAGCTAACTTTTAAAACATACTTATATTTATTAAGAAACATTTGACATATGAAATTATATTAGTTCCAGGTATACAGCATAATGATTTGACATATGTAAAGTCTATTGTGGAGGGGAGCAGCAACTGGTATGCTTTAAAAAATTGTTAAAAATTTTTAAATTACAATTGATATTCAATATTATATTAGTTTCAATGCATACTATATTTTTGATCCATAATTGGGAATATGTGCATGTGGAGGACCAACCACACTTATACTCAGATTTTCTACTGCGTGGGTGGTGGGTACTGTTATGAGAGTGTGTTTGTGATATAGTCTTTCCTGTAAATCAGCTGGACAACTGCTCAGCTAGCTACTTCCTGAGTGGGCAGACACCAAGGAATAGACAAGAGTCACACACAGTAACTATGCTATTCACTCAGCGTTTGTTGAATTCAGGTTCACTCAAAACATACATTAATATCCCACTCACACTCTAACAATCTAAGAGAAATATAACACACACACAGCAATCAATGAGGATTAACAAACACGAGTCCCAGAGTCTCGGTCTGCAGGTCCAGGAGACAGTACGGTGGGCAAGGAAGTTGTCAGCATCTTGCAAGGAAGATCTCTGGAGTCAGGTGGGCAGCAGGGCAGACGAAGCCCTCAGTCCAGCAGGGCTGACGAAGCCCTCAGTCCAGCAGGGCTGAGTCTCTAGCAGCCAATGCCAAGGGCGATCCGCATGGCATGGAGCAGCACTCTGGTGCATGGAGCTCGCCTGTCTCAGCAGTGGTCTGGAGCTTGCCTCAGTTATACCTTGAAAGTGGTGTATTCCACCCTTTTGATAAATGTCTTGGCACCCCCCGATGGTAAGCAGGGACTTGCCCCAGGAGCCTATTTATAGGTGGTCCTGCTCTGCAGACGTGGCTGGTCTGATCACTGTGCAGATATCTTGGGTGTGTCTCCTTGTCAGATGTGTCTGTTATGACCACATGGGCAGATGTGTCTCCTTGCCGGATGTGTGTGGCGTGACGTAGGTAGTTTCCCTCTTGAACTAAAGTGTCATGGCTGACTGACATGAGTGACTCTACTTTGTTTTCCTTTATGCTATCTTGATCGAGCCAATGCCATTTTTATTGGTCCTGCTCTCCACAGGAACCCTAACACTTGTGTTGTTCCAGGGTCAGCTATATGTTGCAAAATAATCAAAACAATAAGTCTAGTTAACAGTTAATTACCACATGTAGTTATTTATATATTTCATAGTTATTTCACCACACTTTTTATTTCCTGTGAGGAGAACGTTTAAAATCTACTCTCTTAGCAACTTTCAAACCATTCACTATAGTCACCATGCTATATGTGAGATCCTCTGGACTTATTTACCTTGTACCTGGAAGTCTGTACCATTTGACCCCCTTCATCTATTTTGCCCATCCTCCACCTCCTGCCTCTGGCAACTACCAGTCTGCTCTCTTTATCTCTGCGATCCAGTTCTGTTTGTTTTGGACTTCACGTATAGGTGAGATTATATGGTATTTGTCTTTCTCTGCCTGACTTGCTTTCCTCAGCATAATGCCTTCAAGGTCCATCCATGTTGTTGCAAATGGCAAGGTTCCCATTTTTATGGCTGAATAGTCTTCCACTGTGTGTGTATCTGTGTAAACCACAATTTCTTTGTCCTTTCATCCTTCAGTGACACATAGATTGTTTCTATGTCTTGACTATTATAGATAATGCTGCAGGGAACATTGGGGTGCAGATACCTTTTCCAATTAGTGTTTTTATTTTCTTCAGATATATACCCAGGAGTGGAATTGCTAGATCATATGGTGGTTTTATTTTTAAGTTTTTGAGGAACCTCAATACTGTTTTCCATAGTGGCTGCACCAATTCACATTCCCATCAACAGTGCACAAGGATTTCCTTTTCTTCACGTCCTCCCAAGTTAACTTTTAGAGCCTTTGTAAATATTAGAAAGATTCTCCTTTTAGATTCTGGATATTTCTTATTGTCTCGAGTATTTTGCTTTTGTTATTAAATGTGGTCCACTTGCCCAATTGTTTCTATAATTGTCTGTATATTTGTATATGATTCTATATAACAATGAATTAATTTTTGCATATTAATAATTTCATATCCTACAACCTTGCTGAATTCTTCTTTTTTCTCCTTTGGGGGAGTTTACTTACAGGTCAGAAGCAGGGACAGGTTCCTGTTTGTCCCAGCCAGGGACTGACCTGGGAGGGAAGGCACAGGGGGCAGCTCCAACTGCACATGCTTGGTCCCACCATTGTCCTGGCTGGATCCAGGGAGGGCTTGCCAGGGATGGTGGCTCAGATCCTGGGAGCAGAGGTGGCAGGCCAGTGGGCCCAGAGGACAGCACACATAGAGGCAATAAATACTGACAGGTCAGGCACACCACTCCAGGCCAGTGGGCCCAGGGAGGGCAAGAAAAGCTCAGCTGCCGGCTTTGTCTGCCAAGGGCTCTCTTTTGGGACCATGAGCTCTGGTCCAGGTGCTGCCCACTGGGACAGAGAAAGCAAAGGCCTGAGGACACCCAACCTCTCAGATGGGACTGGAGGCGACTTGAGTTTTGGCAGTTTGGCTTTCCCCAAGCCCTTGGAGCTGCCCCCACAGCCCTGGTGGGGGAGGGTGGGGGAAGGGGCTGGCCCTGGCAGGCCAGGAACAGCTGCAGCATGTCCCACACCTCCCCAGCCACAGAGACTGCAGATGGCGTGGTGGGGACTGGGGGAGACCACATGCTCACGCAGACTCAAGTCAGAGGTTAGTGAGGATGCCCACAGCACGCATTCCACGTGTTGAGGCATCATGGTTAGACGATTACAGGCAGCAATGGATAAACTGACCGGGGAGGAGTGAAAGCTGGAGGATGACCAGCCCCCACAAGGCCCTGCATCATGCACCGCACCCCAACACTGCACCATGGAAGGGGAGGCAGAACAACAGAAAAGGCCCAGGGGTACCTGAACTCCCCCCTCCCTTGGGAAAGCCAGGGCCTCCAGTGAGTCGGTGGGTGGGGTCGGGTGAGGACAAGTGGGGGAACCTGGAGGGATCCAGGGTGGGGGAAGCCAGAGCTGAAGCCTCCACCCCCACAGCCTAGGCAGAAGCAGCAACACTACTGGACTATCTAGGAGGCTGGGGCTTGTAGGCTGGCAGGAGGCAGGCGGGGGAATGATGGCAGCGTGGGCACGGGCCCTGTCAGCACTTTGGTGTGGGGGTGTGCACATCCCTCCATGTGTCAGTCCTGTCAGCCTCCCTGGCCAGGCTCAGCTCTTCCCATCCTTTTTGAGGGTGAGGTTCCATTCCCAGAACAAGCGGTTGGTTTTGTCATCTGTGAAGCAGCACTTGTAGCTGCTGCAAGGCAGCATACCCTTGGGTGCCTCCTCCACGGGGGTGAGGAACTCGAACTCCTTGGCCCGGGGTGGTGGTACCCTACCAGCTAGTCAGTCTTGTCAACCTTGATGCATTTCTAGTACGTGTGTTTGATGTACTTCTGACCAGACACGATCTCATGGGTCCCCTGGAAAGAGATCTTTATCCACTATTCTACACCCTCCTTCGGCACAAAGAACTGCTTTGTTCTGGAGCAGGTCGAGCTCCAGGGGGCCCGGGGCCCTGCTACACACCAGGTTCAGGCAGGTGACACTGACATTGGGGGCGTCGATGTTGGCAGGCTCGGCCCCACAGCCCAGCCCCTGCTGTGCTTGCCTCCTTGTACTTGCGCAGACTCTGGTCATTCTTTGTCCAGCTCCTGGATCTCCTGGATGCTCTTCTGGGCTGGGGCTTGTAGCTGACCGAGTACGTGTCCTCCTCATGCTCGGCTGCAGTCTGCGCCAGCTGTTGGGCAGCTGGCCACGGTCCGCCACTCCTGTGCGGCCAGACGCGAGGCTCCACCCACCGCAGCACGCTCGCGCTCCCTCCCGCACAAAATGACGAACCTGAATTTTTTTATTAGTTTTGTTTCCTGTCTTTTAGATTTTCCAGGTACATAATCTTATCATTTGCACATATAGAGATACTTTATTTTGTTCAATTTTTAGACCTTTAATTTTTTTAGGGTTTTGGTGGTATTAGGCAGTCAGTTAGACAATATGAAGATGTAGTGGTGATTGTCGGCCTCTGCAGTCCCTGGCTTCAGGAGGAACGTCCCTAGTATTCCTCCCACAGGACATATGCTAGGCTCAGGACTGAGATAAAGAGTGTATAATCATATAACGGAAGTTTTCATCAACTCTTATTTTGAGTGCCTTTAAAAAAGAAGAGCTGATTTTTTATCAACTTCCTTTTCAATGACTCTGTATATAAACACAATTTTTATTAATACGCTAACATATATGAATAAATTTTGTACTGTTGAACTATTCTTATGTCCTGACACGAGTGCGGGAAGGAGCCCAGTTGATTATAACACATTATTCTGTGAATGTGCTATTTATTAATATTTTATTGTCGTTTTGAATTGATATTCAGAAGTAAAATGGATCATCTTTTTAATCTGTTAGATTTTAATATCAGTGCTATAATTTATAAAATAACCTGGAACTTTTTATTTTTCTAAAACCTGGGACAGTTGAAATAGCATGAAAATTGTGCACTCTTTAAAGATCGCTCTGTGAGACTAGATAATGGTACTTTTGGGGAGTGGAGTAGATATTTGCAACATATATAAGCAATTAAATTAGTTTGCAATCACATCTTTAGGATTTCCTTTAATTCCAACACAATTTTAGTGGTATCTTACAATGTTTAACCTTGACATTCTTAACTGTGCTTATCTGCTCAACAGAGAGTATGATCACAAGGCAGGAGCCTCAAGAAACAGGGGAAATGTCCTTATGTTTGGAGACGGGAGTGGGAGGGCGAGTCATGTCCGTTTTGAAGAGAGGGCTGCAGGAGAAGGGCCAGCCTCAGGGGAGGGCCAGGTTCTCCTTAGGGCCTGAAGGGATTAAGATTCCAAAGGCTGCAGTGAAAGGGGCAGAGGTGAGGGGTAATAGTGGGATTCACCAGGGCTGAGAAAACAAGGAAGGGCATGAGGAAGCTAGAGAAGGCAGGTGGTCTGAGCTGGGATTAAGCACTTGCCTTTTTCCCTGGACATGAGAGTTACGTTATGTGGTTGGCCTCTACCCAATTTGGTACAAACTCTGGTGGTGCTATGACTGCCCAAGGGGTCCCATTCTGTCTGACCTGTCTAGGGTATGAGTTTATGTACATGGGCCTGGTGACAGTGGTGGGGCTAAAAGGCAAGATCTCCTAGGAGGTTCTTAGATGCTCTAGGTTGATGACACTGTCGTGCTCTGGCATTCTCACTTGCTGTGTAAATAACTAATAGCAATGGTATTTTTGTGTGTATAAAATATTTCCTCTTTAGTCATGAGCTAACCTATTCGAACTCAGTTTCTGGAGATCTTTGTTATTGTTTTTCCACTGAATTCAGAACATGCTCTATTTTGATTTGTGAAGCAGAGCTGCTACAGTGTTGCAGTTCTGTTATTATTTGGCAGTGAAGAGAACTCATTTCTTTTAGCTCCCTTTGTTTTGTAAAGCTTGGTGTTCCAAGTTCTCTTGTCCCTAAGGTCCTTGCCTGATGACTACTTTGTAACCACATTCTTCTATCCAATTGATGCAAAGTAATAGAGCTTGCCAATAACATTCAATACCTCAGACAGACAGATCCTTTAAGAAAAAACGGCTGAATTCAATGACTTACAAAACTAGATGTTTGGCATACATGGGAGAGGGAAATCTCAAGGAAGCCAGTGAGTGAAAAATGCAAAGAGGTTCAAGCTGCAATAATCCGTTCTTGAGAGCCATTGTTGGCCCCTTCAAAATTTCTGTTCTTTTTAACTTTTCAAACTGCTGTCTTTATCTGAAAACATTAAGGTATCTGTTAGAATTTGCCAGTGCCAAGCTAAAAGTCATGCATGAATTTAGAGTTGAGATCCAGGCATTTCCACTGACAGTGGAGGTTCATTTTCAAAGATACAGATGTGGACTTTTTTTTTTAATTGTTGTTCTTGTACAGTTTTCTGTCTTTTCCTCCCATCCCAGCCCACCGCCCCAGCCCTACCTACCTACCTCCCATTTCCACCCCCCTCAGCAAAACTTCTAAAAAAGTTTTTTTTTTCTTTTTAATATCTAAAGTCCTATTTCCAATTTATTTTACTTTTTAATTATAATTTTTCAATTATATTTTATTGATTATACTATTACAGTTGTCCCATTTCTCCCCCATCATTCCCCTCTACCCTGCACACCCCCTCCCACCCACATTCCCCCCTTTAGTTCATGTCCATGTTTCATAAGTTCTTTAGCTTCTACTTTTTCCACACTATTCTTGCTCTCCCCCTGTCTATTTTCTACCCACCGTCTATGCTACTTATTCTCTGTACCTTTTCTCCCTCTCTCCTCCTCCCACTTCCCTGTTGCTAACCCTCCTTGTGATCTCCATTTCTGTGTTCCTGCTCCTGATCTAGGTGTTTGCTTTGTTTGCTTTTGTTTTAGGTGTGGTTGTTAGTATCTGTGAGTTTGCTGTCTTTTTACTGTTCTATTTTTTTATCCTCTTTTTCTTAGATAAATCCCTTTAACATTTCATATAATAAGGGCTTGGTGATGATGAATTCCTTTAACTTGTCCTTATCTGAGAAGCGCTTCATCTTCCCTTCCATTCTAAATGACAGCTTTGCTGGATAGAGCAATCTTGGTTGTAGGTCCTTGACTTTCATGACTTGGAATACTTCTTTCCAGCCCCTTCTTGCCTGCAAGGTCTCTTTTGAGAAATCCGCTGACAGTCTGATGGGAACTCCTTTGTAGGTGACTCTGCCTTTATCCCTTGCTGCTTCTAGAATTCTCTCCTTCATTTGAATCTTGGCTAATGTAATTCTGATGTGCCTTGGTGTGTTCCTCCTTGGGTCCACCTTCTTTGGGACTCTCTGAGCTTCCTGGACTTCTTGGAAATCTATTTCCTTTGCCAGCTTGGGGAAGTTCTCCTTATTATTTGTTCAAATAAGTTTTCCAGTTGTTGCTCTTCCTCTTCTCCTTCTGGTACCCCTATAATTCGGATGTTGCGACATTTAAAGATACCCTGGAGGTTCCTAAGCCTCTCCTCATTTTTTTTGAATTCTTGTTTCTTCATTCTTTTCTGTTTGGTTGTTTCTTTCTTCCTTCTGATCCACTCCATTGATTTGAGTCCCAGTTTTCCTCCCTTCACTATTGGTTCCCTGTGCATTTTTCTTTATTTCACTTATTGTAGCCTCCATTTGTTCCTCTAATTTGCAACCAAAATCAACCAGTTCTGTGAGCTTCCTAATCACCAGAGCTTTGAACTGTGCTTCTGATAGGTTGGTTACCATTGCTGTGAGCTCTGCATCTGATAGGTTGACCACCTCCTGGTCACTCAGATGAATTAGCTCCATGGCCCCAGTCTGTTCTCCCTTTTGAGTCATCCTTGGTTTTGGTTTTTTTGGTTTTGTCTGGTCACAGCTGTTACATTGTGAGGGGCAGAGCCTTAGGTGTTCATCAGGGTGGGGCAGCCCATTCACTGGGTTGTGATGCTGGATGTGGGGGTGGGGTCCGAGAGGGAACAATGGCGCTTGCTCCACTCTCTGCCAGATTTCAGTCACTTCCACTGCTTCCCCCAAGCAAACTGTACCCCTCTGGTGTTGATTCCTAGGTGGGTGGGCCTGTGCACGCTCCGGGACCCCATGGTTCTCCCCAACAAACTCTCCTGTGAGGCTAGGACTCTGTCCTGGCACCTCAGCCCCCACAAGTGTTTTCAATGAGTGCTTTTAGGTTTCACTTCCCGGTGCTGGGGCCCTGCATCGCACAGTCTGTCTTGCTGCGCATTTTCACCTGGTTTATCTGTGTGCGAATGTGTGTCCACGATCCACTTGGCCACCTGTGTGCATGGAGTGACTACTCGCCCAGGACCACCACCGGCTTATCCCGCTGCGATCTGACTCCACCAGCCCCGGACTCTGCTGGCCCCTGACTCTGCCCCTCTTACCCATCTGGGTGAATCATTGTTGTCAGACTCCCGCACAATTCAATTTTCTCTCTGTCCTGGTTGGGGTTTTTTTTTTTTTTTTTTGGTTCTATATTTTTGTTGTCCTTAATCTTGGTTGTGAGGGGAGGCACAGGGTGTCCAGCTACGCCTCCATCTTGGCTGGAAGTCCCTCCGGATGTGGACTTTTTAAGACAGGCAATCAGGAGCTGGTTGATCTTTTCATGGATTTAGTTTTGATGTGACTTTCAGTCTGAGGTTACTTTGATCATTTTGGTTTCTGTCTCTTAAATTAAGGTGCTTTGCAAACAACTGCATATTCAAAGGCCTCAGGGTGGGTTGGTGATACAGTTGTTTCTGAACTGCCTTTGCACAATGTTCTGTTGCCCCCACATTCTGCTCCTGTCCACTTTTTCCTGCTCGCCTGATAGCACTAGCTCTAGAAGAAGGCGTTTTGTTTTTTAAAGCCATTGCCATATGCGTATTAGTTCATGTTCTTCTTTGGGGATCCCCTACATCCAAACGCCAAGCCCAAAGTATTCATTTCTTGGCCTTTTATTTTCAGTCCTTATGAAAACTGCACGCCTTACCATATCCTGCACTGAATGAGTATACTTTGAAAATTTTCCCCCATCATGTTTACAAAATATGAACATGTGCTGACTTATGAAATGGGAAACAAATTGGAAATTTAGGATATCCTTCTTTCCCATTTAATGCAGGTATGGCTGGACTTTTGTGTTTGATCCACGCTGACTAGGTGACATTAAGACAAATGTTTTCTGTAATTAGTTCTCTTCATTTGCTATTTTTAAAAAGAGGGATAGACTTTGAAAAACTAAAGATAATTAGTAAATACTAACCACAAAAGGATTTCAGCATGAGGAATGACAAAAGTTTGAGAGATTCCAAGACAAATAAAGTATTAATCCTATGGATTAGTAAGTTTAATTTTTTAATATAACAGTAAAATTTTCTTAATAATTCCACATGTCCATTTGCATTACATAAAAGTCTAGTCACGCTTGCTTTAAGTCAGAAAGAAATATATCATTGTCCATATGTTTTACCTAAATGAAACCATGGTTTCATTCAGTTAAATTCTGTAATTATATGGTCAATAATTATTTAAAAATAATTATTTATAATAATTATAATTATTAATAATTATAATAAAATAATTAAAATAATTATTTACTGCTACATAAAATAAGAATGATGTTATGGAATAGTAAATGTATAATAACCACTGTATAAAACATGAGGATAGACATTTACTATAAAATATATAAAAGATTGAAAGGAAATATATCAAAATATTAAAAGGTTTTATTTTTGAAAGACATACTAACTTTTTTATTCTGCTTAATCTTAAAAGAACTCATAGAATTAATTTAACTTCTAGCCAATCACTTATAGTCTTAAGTGAAACAAAGTTAATAAAATACTGACATACGAAGAATGCTTACATGTAACTTTTAGTTGGTCTTAGATGATTCATTAGAAAGTCCTTGATTTATAGATGAGCAGAGACTTAAGAGACTAAAATTTTCAAAGAGACTTAAAAATATTCTAAGAGACTTAAGATTTTTTAAAACTTCCCAACTATTTAGGGACAAAACCAGGGCTTTAATTCATTTATCTTATTATAATTAAATTAAACTTTTTTCTTAAAAATATATATGGTGAAGCCCTTGCCAGGTGGCTCAGTTGGTTGGAGCATCATCCCGTACACCAGAAAGTTTGCAGATTTGATTCGTGGGCAAGGCACATACTTAGGTTGCGGGTCTGATCCCTGGTTGGGGCACTTATGGGAGGCAACCAATTGGTATTTGTCACATCGAGTGTCTCTCTGTCTCTCTCCCTGCACCCCGCCCCATCTCTCTGAAAGCAATAAACATATCCTTGGGTGAAGACTTTTTTTTAAGTGTGTGTGTGTATGTGTGTATACATATATGGTGAAAAGTGAAGGTAAATATAAGGAGAGAAAACAATTTAATTGATCAGTAATGGTCAACTCAGAGTTCTCAGATCACCTTTTATTTGTAAGAAGGCTAATTTTCTGATGCTGCTCCTTGTAGTTAAGGATAATTCTAAATTAGGACTCAAGCCTCGCTTCATTCATTCTTGCTAATGTTGTTGAGGGAAGAGCCAGACACCCACAGCTCTCTGCCAGTGCTGTCAGCTGCTGCAGCAGCAAGGAACCAGCTGTGGAGGGGAAACTGAATTTCAGCTGCTCTGGAGAAGAGGCTTCCACTAAATTCTGTGATGCTGTGCTAGACGGAAGACTTTATACCAGGAAATCCTTGCCTCCGGGAATAATCAATAACATTTCCTGTGGTGACATATCAACTAATCATTTTGTTTACCTTTATCAGCCCCACATGGATGTCCGATATGATCAAACCCAGAATGTAGTGTGTACCAGTCTTTAGAAGGTATTTCCTTACTCTGTCCAAGTGACATACTTTTTACCTAATAGACATTCCATCTAAAATTATATTAGACTTACTTTCCATAAACAACACATCTGGGCTTCTCAGGCCTACCGTCTAAAGAAGTAGCAAGTGGACCATAGGCCTAGCCATTCCATTTTTTCTTTTTTCACTACTGTCATGTTATCTTGTGGAGAATTAGACTCACTATAAACCAGGTTATTGGTTTTGGTTTTTGTTGATCTTTCATCGGCCTTTGACTCCTGGGCCTGGAATCAGCTAATGAGATGAAAGTAACAGCTCCATATGGAGCCCCCAGCACCATTGCAAATACTTATGCAGAAGTGGGGACTGAGCAGTGTATGTATTCTCTTGTTGCATAAGAAAATATTTGCCAGTATATTAAAATAGGGATGTGCTCTGTCTGGACTTACTTTTGGATAAACAGCTTACTTTATTTTTCCTCTCAGCCACCAAAAAGAAATGACCTATAATCAGATGGTGTGAGTTTATTATCAGGAACAAGGAGGGAGCTTAGAAGACAATTGTTTCTACTTTGTAATCACTGCTAGAAAAAAAAGAAAACTACTTCAGATCAATTATTGCAAAGCCAAGGTCTTTATTGGGTAGATATCTCACCTGGTAGTTGACAGCTATAATAATGCAGGTCCCTAAAACTCACTGCTACCTACGATGCAACGTTCTGGTGCAGAAGACCTGAGAGCTAAACCCAGAGAATCCTCTGGATCAAGATTGCTAACGGAGCACACCTGTTTACTTCCCCAAATCCCACCCTCACCTTCCTTACGCCTGCTACCCAGTGGAGTGGAGGTCAATTAGGATAGGCTGTAGAAGACAGAGGAGTTATTTTCTTTGAAAATTTAAGTAGTGATATGAGTAAATGTTTTATTCTAATAAAATAACTTTTTTAAAAACTGGTGAATTGGTTATGCTTATATTGGCTTTATGATAACTTTTTTGTTTAAGCAGAATATTCTTTTCCTCAACCACCCTAGGGAAAAAAATGGAGTGAAAATTTTTTGAAAAAAAAAAAGGCCTAAATGTGGAACTTATACAGAAAAGAAACTTGTGGTTAAAACTCTAGTAAAAGAAGCTTTGGAAAAGAAAGTAGAATTGCTTATAGAGCCACAAAGGCAACATCTTAGAGAAACAATTTCTACCGTAATCTCTGCCAGGACATTAATGAGGATTGAGGTAAGGCTTCACATATGCATTTCGTTTTCTCCATCAGTAAAATTAGAATGATAATATCTCCATTTTACAAAAGACCAGGACAACATGAAGCTGACTATTTAATACCCCCGTTTAAGGTTTATTGATAACAAAAACAATCCAAATGTAAATTCTGATAGCCGTATCAGAGAATTCTTTTGGAGTATGGTTGCTTGAGATATTGGGCACATGGGAGCAATTTTCTTTTTTTCTCTAGTCAAGTGAAGCAGTGGGAGTGGAGAAGGAACAGAAATCTGTAACTGGCTGTGATCAATTAATCGTAGGCACCACTGCACTTGGACCAACCAAGGGAGTAATTTTTAAGAGACATTTTAATGAAGATATTTCTCAGCTGGAAAACAATGATTATAAATTTATAATTTTGAGTAGTTATATATTTGTCTAGATAGTTGAGAGTAAATTTGTTATGCCCTAGAAAGAAAAATATAAAAGTTCTTATACAGTGAAATACTTTTAAAAATAAGCAGAATAATGCATTTTAATAAACATGAGTAAGACTGTTTCAGAGCCGAAACATTACTGGATCATCTTGAGGTAAACATTATCCAGCTGGTATGTTTTTTGACTTCACAGTTTTAGAAATGTGATTTTTAGTAAGTCATCCAGGAGATATCAAGTCTTGCAAAAATTGAGTCTTGCCCTATAATCCTGGCCTGGAATCCAGTTCTCTGTAATATATTTACAACTTCCTTTAGTGCTCATCTATTTGACATGTCTTTAGTTCCTACTAAGTGCCAAGCACTCAGCTAGGAATTGGAAACACTTAAATGAAAAGACATTATTTCCACCATTTCAGTGATGATACATAAATACAAACCATATTTATTGTTTATATATATATATATATATGTAATGTAATGGGAAGATAGGGAAAGAGTTCCTAAATCTATTCATGAGATTATAACTAGGTTCTTTCTGAATGGACTCTTGTTTTCCCATTTTAAGAAAAATTAAGAATTTTAACCATAACACTGTACTAAATTCCAGTTCTCATTTTGCACTCCCAATTTGTGAATCAGTGTTTTGGGGATTAGGATTGTATTGATTAAATGTTTTCAGCCATAACTTAGAAAGGGGGCACGAGGGGCTTTGGAAAAGTAAGGCCCGGAGATCCACACAGAAACTCAGAGCTGCATTCACAACTACTGAACGAGAGCCGTGTTGGCGCTGGAGTGAACCTGGTAACTTCAGACTATTTTCTCAATTTTTATCTGTGAGACAGAGTAGGTTAATTGGTGATTTGTAGGGAAATCATAAACCAAAACCTTGCTTTGTCTCTCCTTGCAAGATTTTGTTTGAGAATCTTAGCTCTGCAATTCAGTAGGAAGCAGATGCTTTATTTCCGTGTAATGGAGTATACACCCCTTAAAAATAAAGGTGAATCTAATGAATGTCTATTGTTAGAATCTAGTATTAGAAAGATTTTTTTAAAAGACAGTGATTAAATCTACCATACTTTTTTTTACTTTATTTTTATTGTTTACACTATTACAGATGTCCTCATTCCCTCCCCCTTTGCTCACCTCCCCCCATCCCCGCTCTTGCCCCTTCTTCCCTCTGGCCATCACCACAGTCTTTACCATAAGCTTTTAACAATCCCTGAGGTAAGAATTATTTTATTTAGGCATTTTTAATTATTCTATTTAATTAGATATTTGAGTTATTGTTATTGATACTCAGCTGGCAGGTTTTGAATCTACAAAATATGGAAAGACTTTCATAGGCTAAAAAGAAGAATAATAATACAACTTATATTCATTTAGTACACTCTAATTGCCAGGTTTGGCTCTAATCCTGGTGAACATTTGCAGTTTTGGAGCTAGCATAAATAATGATGCTATGAATATCCTTGTATCTTGGTGCATGTATTTAGCTCTAGGTGATAATGCCAAGCATTTTCTGGAGTGGCTGTATACCAATTTTTCCTCCCATTTGCAGAATATAAGAGCTCCAGTTCATCATCGTAACCAATATTTGGTGTTTCAGTGTTTCTAATGGGTATGTAGTGGCATCTTATTGTGGTCTTATTTTGTACTCCTGCAGTGACTAAAAAGTTGAGTACCCTTTCATATATTTATTAGCCATTTAGATATCCTCCTTTGATGTGGATCCTGGCCGGCAGGATCCATGTGTTGGGGCAGCTATGAACAAATACACATGGACTACAGAGTCCTATGGAAAAAAAGGGACGGCATGGCCACTCTCTGAGAGAGAGAGAGAGAGAGAGAGAGAGAGAGAGAGCGAGCGAGCGCGCGAGCGCAAGCGTGAGCGCTCGAGCGAGCACAGGCCCTGGCTCTGGCCCCCTGCCTGGACAGGCTTTTATTGTTTTTCTGGGTACATTACCTCCCGGATGGTCCTTATTTACTATGCACAGATTCACTGTAAGTGATTACCTTTTATATAACAAAGGAAAGAATATTGCTAATTGCTTCAAAGAGAAGGATGTTACAGATCAAGAGGAAAAGTGGTTGAACTGGTTACACTCCATACATGGGAGGTTTAGCTCAGATGTTAGGAAGTTACAGTAATCACTTGCTGCCTCAGTTCAGGGTGAGGGAGTTTTAGCAAAAACAAGTCTCATAGCAGCCCAGGTACAATGTAGGCCTGATTCCCCGGAGAATCTATCTGAGGGCCTGGCTCCTGTGTGCCAGACCCGGCTCCCCACTGGCCCTCCCAAGTGGGAGCTGGGCTACATTCCCACACCGAGAGGAACAGGTTGTGAGCTTTGTAGGTTCCAGTCTTTCTTCTTCACCGTTAGTTTTGCTGCTGGACTCTGGGCCACAGGGTCCTCATCTGTGAAGGAGTCAGGTGAAGTTGTCTATTGCTTAGGCCCCTTCACGCATGATTGTGCACACCTAATCCATTGTACAACAAACTAACATACAATGGTGCTTTTGTAGGATTTTTTGCTTGTTTGTTTGCTTTTATGAGGAATCATGCTGGCAGCTGCAGACATCACCTGGAAAGTGCAGGGAAGCACAACTGAGTAACGCCCATGTTCTGAGGTAGTGACCTCAGCGAGTGAGAAAACGGCATTTAGAGGTGTTTCGTTTTAAGGAGAAACTATCCTGAAAATGTTCTTGACTATTTCTGGATAGAGAAGTGCAAAATGGGTGTGTCCTCCTAAATGTTTAAGAACTTGAAGCACTTTTGCACTGCATAGTCACGCTGCGAGCTAGTTCGGACTGGCAGAGTTCTGGCCTAGCCCTGCAAAACGTGAGGTTTGAGGCAGGTTTGGCTGCCAAGGCTGGACCCAAGCGCCAGGTCCCTTAGCTACGAAGGCTGAGGTGAGGCTGCTGCGAGTTCACTTGCCGGGCGCGCTGTCCGCACCTGCTTCCCACGCAGGCCGGCCGGCCGGCCCAGTGCAGGGCCTCTTCACTGGGCAGAGCCCAGGAGAGGTAGAGAGAGGCCCAGGTGATTCAGATGAGGGGCCTGGGGCCGGGGCAGTGAAGTGACTAGCTCGCTTACGTCTTATTTGAACTTTATGGGGGTATAATTTCTGCTGGGAGGCAGCGGCACCCTGGAAAGTGTTTGGGGGTAGACGTCAGGGAGGTGGTGTGCCGCCGGCGCCCCGCCCCATGAGGCTCCCGCCCACCGCGGGCGGACGCGACTGCACGTGGCCCGCACAGGGCTCGCCCCGGAGCCACGCGCCCCCACCCCCGCGTGCCGCCTGCGGGACCCAGCCGGCCGGGTGCGGGCCGCGCGCGCGACGGGCGCGGTGGCGGCGACAGCGACTGGAGGAGGGGCGGGGAGCGGCCGAAGGACGCCCCGTCCTCTAACTGCTGCCCCCTGGCTGAGCCCGGCGCGCGGCGAGGAGGCGGCGCTGCTGCCCTGGCCGCGGGACTGCCCTGGGTTCCCACCGGCCCTGAGGCCAGCGCAGCCCCCAGGCGGCGCCGGGAGCTCCGGGTCCGCCTCGGGCAAGGAGACCGCTGGACGCCTTGTCTGCCCCGCAGCTGTCCCGACGTGCGACCGGCGCCCGGCTGTCCCGGTCCTGTGTCGGTAAGTGAACATCTGGAAGGGGCGCCACCGGTGCGTGTGTGTCGGTCTCTGCTCGTCAGCTGTTCTGGTTGGATTTTTCAATGGCAGACACCTGTGAGTCACTGGCGGCTTGAGCCCTGCCGACCCTTGTCGGCGGCTGCTTGAGATCTCGCCTCTCGCCTCCGTCCTTTAATTGGGGAGAGTTGGCCCCCGCCCCTCCCACGTCCGTCTGAGCCCCCAGGTGAAAGGTGTTGTAAGTTGCATTCTCACCATCTTTTCTCCTTTATAACTGAGGACTGAATGAAGATTTTCAGGTAAAGATTTGCTTATGAACATTTAATTTGTATGCCAAGCTGTCAGGCTTGTGCCCTGAATAGCATATGATGAGCAAAGTATTAATTCTTGTACTCTTTAGAGCTGTGGGAGGCTGAATCTGGAGGGGAATTATGATGCAAATGGGAAATGTATCGGAACAGACAGGTAAAATCCCTCAGCCGTTAGCAAAGGGATCTGAAGCAAAGCAGAACAATTGGAGTTCTCTTCTCTTTCCCCTCCCCATCCTTCATGGATGTAAGTTAACATAAAATTACAAACTAGGAAATGTGCTCATCAGAGACTCTATCTTTTTAGGATCTGGTACGTAGGTTGTTTATCTTAGGAAAATTTTTAATTAAGGATTCAGAGGAATAAGTAATCTTTTTATTATGACAAAGTATGAGTTTCAAGATCAACATTTGAGTATACCCTTTTTCTTCGGATGAGGTTGTTTCCAAGTACCTGATACAGCTCTCATATGTAGTTGAGGAGTAACATTATTTCAGTATTCTGCTGGACATATTCAGCAGAACAGTCTGGAACAACAATAACTTCAGTTTTAACTTCCTTGTTTTGCCATCAAACAAAAATTACTTATTAAGGCCCACAATCTTATGGCAAAAGCATACTTTAAAATCATAGACCAACCTCCAGTCTGTTTTTAATATATCCTTTATAGAACTCCTGACAGACTAACTGCATTTGGAGGAAACTTCAGCAGCAGGGAGCTCACTGCATTTTGAGGTGTCCCTCCTTTCCGTTATTGTTCAGAAATCCTTGTTTGCACAGAGCTGACCATTGCTTCCCTGGGCCTGTTTCTCAATAGTCCTGCATTTGCCAATCTCCTCCTTGTCCCCACCTGTGAAAGTATATGCAGATTTTTTTTTTAGCAGAGTTCCAACGCTGTCATCTAAAAGGAGTCCATGACCAAAAAAAAAAAAAAAAAAACAAAAAACAGTTAAGAAGCCAAAGGTCTAAAGTGGTACAAAACAAGGTTTGTCTCCTTTTCTTGACAGCCTTTCAGATCCCTGAGCCTCAGCTTCTCATCTGTACGGTAGGAATGATACTATACTCTATCTACCCATCAGGTTATTGTGAGGAAGAAGTGAGATTATCTTCATAAAGTACTTAGTATAGTTACCTAGAAGTCAGGAATGTTAGTTATCTTCACTAAATAGTAATCATTTTTTGTTTCCTTCCTACTTAAGATCTCTCTCTTTCTGTGCTAAAGTTCCTTAGCCCCAAATTGAATTCAGTAATTCATCCTAACCTGAACAGTGCAGAACGCAGTGTTTCTGTCTTCGAATGCGATCATTCTAATACTTATGCAATTAAAATTTCTTGAATGCAGACTTTTTTTTCCTCTTGTACTACTTTAAGCCTCCAATTTCCAGTTAAGTATGTTTTCATCTTGATTGTGGCATTCATCACATTAATTCTGCCTCTCGGTTTTGTGCCACCCTGCACATTTGATGCGTTTGTTGACTGGACATTCCAGTCATTGATAATACACGGAGCAGGTCCCTTTGCTGTGGTGGCACATATGGGAGCCTGAGGCACAGTAGAAATGGTCCCGGACTTTTGGAGCCTGATCCTGACACGTACTAGCTTCATGACCTTGAGAAACCTCTTAACCATGGTAATGAAATGAGGTTAGTAACATGTACCTTTCAGGGTGCTGGTGAGAAGTCAGTGTGCTGGAAGTGCCAAGTGCAGTACTGGTTGGGAATCTGGTTAGCTCAGTAGATAACACTGAGGCGAATTAATGAATCAGCTGAACTCAGCACTTTGCTTATTTATCAGATGATTCTAGCCCATAAATCAGTCTTCTTCATAGGGACATGAGAAAAATTTTAATCAAATGCCTTGCTAAAAGATCCTGAGTATTCTTTGATCCATGACAAAAGTAAATGGCATTAGCTCAATATGATTATTTCTGAGTGAACTGCTAGTTCCCAAACATTCCTAATATTTCCCCCCCAAATATTCCCTGTTTACTGATTAAATCTTGGATTTTGCCAGAGATTCGTATTAAACTAACTGGTCTATAATGCCTAGGAATTCTAATTGTGTCCTTCAGTTTTGATTTTTTTTTCAAAGAAAGGTAACTAATTTTTATTGATCCAGAATTTCTTAAAATTTTTATTTTATATTTTCAGTTACAGTTCTCCTTCAATATTAGTTTTTTTTAATCCTCACCCAGGGACACTTTTTCATTGTTTTCAGAGAGAGAGAGGAAGGGAAGGAGAGAGAGATTGGTTGATTTCTCATATGTGCCCTGACTGGGGATTGAACACGCGACCTTTTGGTCTCTAGGATGTTCCAACCAGCTGAGCCACACTGGCCAGGGTCTATATTACTTTCTATTGGTTTCAGTTGTAAAATTTTGGAGAAAATGTGTGTGTTTGAGTTTCCAGTCTCTTGATACCACCTCCTCTACTATGTTTTTCTAAAGGTTATCGGAATATTTCTGGGCTCACATCTGTGGGTTCTTCCTAGAATATAATTCACCAGAGTTTGAAGTTATAAATTCTTTTAAAGTGACCTCTTCTGCCTCTCTCTCTGTTCTCTCTGAATGAGGTTTCTGCTGTCCTTTCAGCTTAAAGATCATTTGCTTTTAGGAAAGCCAAACAGTTGCTGACCAGTTCTGTTTTCGTTCTCTAATTAATTAATATACCATCTGCCCTAGCATTTGGGGATTTTTTAAAAAACTGGAATCTGTTTCCCATAGTAAGATGTACTATGAACAGCATGCAGCAAGTTAGTGGTGAAGAAATACAACCAATCACAGCATGATAATATTGAAAGTTTGGGGAGTAATAAATAACTCCAGTGAGTATCTAATATGGGAAGAGCTTAAACTAATTTTAAGAATTAGTTTATTTCTTATGAATTAAGAGTTGTGAAATTAAAGGTGTTTCACAAGGGGCTGAAGGTAAAGAGTGAGTGGACCAGAAGAGTGTGCCAGGCACAAGGGAGGGACAGAGTCCTGTGACCCGGGGCAGATGCCCAGCTCAGAACTAGCCCAGTTCAGAACAGTTCGAACCTGGCACTGGTAAAACAAAACACTGGCCTAAACATGGCTACGAGTGTGCGGCCTTTGCTTTAAGTGCCCTGAAAGAGGCAGAACTGTATATGTTTCAGTTTCATTCCCAACGTCTAACACTGTGAAGCATGCAAATGTTTGATAAATAGCCCAACCTTAATTAGCATTCTTTAACTGCCTCAGCATAGAGAACTCTTCTGTGCAAAATAAAAGGAGAAATGAATGTTGCCCTTGAGGAATATTTAACCTCATTTGGTTAACCTCACATGCTGTCTGGGGAGACAGCATTTATAAATTAAATAGGCTGGACATCAGTTCAAGAAGAGAATTTTGAGTAAGGTTTGGAGGAATCCCAGGAAGTCTGCATGAAGGAGATGGGCTTCATCCTCCTAGCCTGGAGGATGATGATACAGCTTTGGTTTTGGCAGGAAAGAGGGGAAAGGCTGCTGGTGGAGAAAAGGGGGAGGTGGTGTGTTTGTTTCAACATCAGGGGAGGCTAGGAGGAGAAAATGGACCTGGGTGAGTATGATAAGAATTGTAGCTTGATAGGAGAGGAAGTTTCTCTGGATTAGTGAGAAATCCAATAGGTAAAGAACATAGCTGTAAAAAATGTTTAAATTAAATGTACCTCTGCTCCCCTCACCCCAGAAAAGACTACACCATCTGCCATTGAGAATAGGAACTCCGTGACTCCTTAGGAGTATTGTGAATGTATCATAAAATAATTACTGAATTTTAAATAGCAAAGTTTTCTGAATTCTTTGTCCTTTGACCTGGAGTCTATGTGTATTTGGACACTGCTTTCTCATGTCTCCACATAAGAAAACTGATTCTTTTAAGTATTCAAAATTATATATACTACTGCCTAGAATTTAATTCAATGCATAGCACTGAACACTCCTTTAATTTATTATTTATGTCCCCTACTAGTTCTAAAATATTTGAAGAAGGTATACTACATAACAAAGACTTATCTTGAATTTGCAGGGAATAGAAAAAACCCTTTATCCTTTTAGATTCAATAGATTAACAGGAAAAAAAAATAATTACCTATTTCTGCATGGGCATTCAACAAAGAAATGTGATTCAAGGAGACAGTTAGAATTGGAGACTTATATACCATCTTAACAAATGGTGATTAAGTGTGGAAGAGGCTAAGAAAAAGGGTGGGGCTCCTGGGGGGTACATTACGGGAAAGTGACTAGGAAATGTATAGTCAGTAGGATTGTTAGAGAGGTTTGTCTCAGGAAGTAAGAGTTGTCTCCGGAGCAGTTCTCGCCCTGGTGTTGGAGAGGGAGAGATCTTTACAAAGGGAAATTTACTCCCTGCTTTTGGACAAAAAGGGGAAGGCATATTTTGGAGTGGCAAACTCTGATCCTTAATGACTCTGGAGGTGAAGTTTAGTGACTCAGAAAAATGCCAGTTAAGATAATTTGATCACTTACAATGACTATGATTTAGGTATTCTGGACCAACTAACCTTGAGTTTGAAGCTACTTAACACAGTTCTGGCTTGAGGAAGCTCTGTGGTCACATTGCTGATCACATTTTCCTACCCTTGTCTAGTCAAAAGCCATTTGAAGAGCTCTTTATGTAGAATCTATTGTTTTTTTCTAACTTTCATGAGATTGAAATAACACAGGTTTGTTGTACATATTTCTCTCCATAGGCTTGGTGAAGTTCAAAGAATATCCTGTGAGAAAAATATTTTGAGCAGTGATTTTTTATTATAAAGTTATTTTGTTTAGTACAGTCTTTTAAGCGTCAATATTTTATGATTTCAAGGTGTCATTTTTTTATAAGAACCTTGGTGAGGATCTTGGATGAACTGCAAGTCCACATTCAGGAAAATGACAAATGGCTTGACAAAAAATCATTTTACCAAATCCTAAACTCTGAAACAACTTTTCCCTTGTTCCTGCACATACGGCGTTAGGATTAACGAACAGCACACTGCACTGCTGTAGAAACGCTGTCCTCGCAGTGGATCTGTAAATCACAGACGACACATACTGAGTTCAGGGGAGATAGCGGGATTGCTCAGCTTTTTAGTATTCTACTTCACAGTAAGCCCTGGCCTTTTGGAACCAGTGACCCGGAGGGCACCGTCCATGTCCCCTTGCAGACCTGATCTTGGTTCTGAGCATCAGAATCCTGCATTACGGGAACCCTCGCAGGTCACTCGGCCTGACAGCTTCTCTTTGTTTTCAGTTTGGGTGAACTGGAGTCCTGTTGACTGTTTTAACTTGCTTACTGAGCATCATTACCTAGATTTCACCGTGGGTCCAGTGCTGTTCTCTCTCCTCACAAAATGGTTGAGTCTCATATTAGCATTAAATCTGGGTTTGAGGCAGCTATGTATTGCATCGAATTACCAGTTTGGCTTTCAAATATATATATTTTTGTTACCAAAAGCCCGAGTTTTTGTTTGCTTTAGTATGGGTAAATAAACCATTTGACCAGTAACTTAAAAGTTAATACATGAGCATTTCCTCATGTTACTAAAATGTTTAAATTGATTTTAGAGGGAGAGAGGAGAGGTGAGAGAGAGAAGCATCGATCTGTTGCTCCACTCCCTTAACCACTCACAGGTTGATTCTTGAATGCACTCCGACCAGGGATGGAACCCACAGCCTTGGGGTATGGGATGCTGCTCTAACCAGCTGAGCTACCCAGCCAGGGTCTAAATATTTTTTAAGTTGTTATTTATTTTTGTGTTATGAGCTATCCTAAAACTTGGTGGATTGAAATAACAAACACATTTATTTCAGAGGTTCTGTGAATCAAGAATCTAGGTACAGCTTAGCTGAGTGCCTGCGCCTCCCAGTCAGCTGTGAGCCGGCGCTGTGGTGCGCGGTTGTGCGGAGACCCCTGGGCTCCTCGCCTCCTGGGCTTCTCCGTAAGGCTGCTCACAGCACAGCAGTTGGTGTCGATCAGAGTGAGAGGAGGTGCAAGATGGAAGTCACAATCTCTTTAAAACCTAACCTTGGAAGTGGCCCCCCATCACTTTTGCTGTACTCCGCTGTTAGAAGGGGGTTGTTAGCCCCACACTTAGGAGACAGGATTCAACCAGGGATGGGAGCTCGAGGAGGCAGGGACCATGGAGGCCATTTCAGAGATGATCCACCGTAGTTATTTAAGTTCCATAATACTCCAGGATACAGGCATTATGATAAATCTCGTTGTTGGACATTTATTTCCAATTTTTTTAATTATAAGGCTTTCATGAAAATTTCTGTATAGGCATTTGTGTCTTCAGTTGACCGTTCCTTTGGGGTAGATTTCTGAGAGCGGGGTGTTTGGTCAGGGCCCTTCACGTGAACTGACCTGCTCCCGCGGAACCAGCCTCACCCCCAACGCCTGTGCCCGAGTGTGGCCTTGCAGCCCCTCCCCTTTGAGACAGTCCTTTCCAAGAATGGGTTTGTAAAATAAGTTATTCCGTAATTAGGCAGTTTATTTGAATTAACATATGCTGTGAGACCTGCAAGGGAGGTAGCATGATAGAGCGGCAGGATCCCTGAAACCAGCATCGAAAGGTGTGGGTTCCGCAGCAGGCCATGCAGCGGGTCCCTCCTATAACGTCATCGCGGCCACACGTTCCCCAGGCCTGACATTTAACCTGCTGAAGTGCACGGTTATACATCCATGCATGTTGTAAAATGAGGGAACATAATTCCTTCTGTTGTGTAAAATAATTGTGAGACAGCAGGGAAAGAGGCAAGGGGAAAATGGAGATGAGGTGTGTGCTCAACAGAAACAGATTATTTACTCTGAAAATTCAGCACCTGATTCTCATCTGTAACTCGTGGCTGTGCACACATGCTCTGTTGCTCTTTGTAAAAAACATAGGAATTTCTTTCACATTGTCTAAATGAATTATTTAAATCAGTTAACACTGAGGCCCTTCATTGTGCTAGGTATATAGAAGTGAGTTTACAAAGATGAATAACAATTATTTACTACCCAGCTTTTTTTTGGAAACAATTGAAGTGGTATAACCATGTTTTTGCCTTCAAGTCGGTCTGGTGTGGGCAAGCCTTATAAACAAGGCCAAACAGGAAAAGTACAGCGATGAGATAAATATATTATGGAAGCCCAAGAGAGTGATAAAGTAATACTACGTAGTTAGAAGGCCTTTACACAGGAAGTGTACTTGAGATGGACACGTGAGAATAGGTAAACTTTTAAAGAGAACAAATCTGTGTGAAGTAATACTAAAGAGAAGGTGGGAAATTATAAGAAGCCATTTTAAAAGAGAAAGCATTTTATGCCATAGGAGTCTATGGAATAAGTAATTGTCTTAGTATGTAAGGATGATTGGATCATGATTTTCAGACTGCAGCAAGCTGAGAACAGAGTGCTCATTTTTGCATTGGTTTTGGTTTCATGCTCTGATTCCAGCTCAGATTCCTAGTTTCAGCTACAGGAGCTAAAGAATAGTCCAGTTGTAACAAACTAAAGACAATATTCTGACATTGTTACCCACTCTTCCCCCCGCTCCCATTCTCCATTTAACAACAGTTGCTTAAGGAACTGGCTGCAGAATTTTACAGAGCCTAATTCATGTGTCACAAGTACTATTGTGTCATTTAGCTAGGATGCGACATGACTGAGAAATGAGTATAGAATATGAAGTTTAAATGTTTCATAATATTAGTTGTGATTTAGATCAGGTTTCCTTCAACTAGTTGTTTGGGTTTTTTTCCCAACTAGTTGGTCAGAAGCTGCTCCTCATTTCCCTGCAAGGATTTCTATGACAGAGCTGGAGGAATGGCTGCAGACTGAAGTTCGGTACTCGCAGTCTACACAGGAGTGGTCAGGTGAAGCCAGACATGTGCCCAGAGTAAAGCCCAGCGTGGCTGAGGGAAATGCCTGCTTGTTCCTCCCCTCTACCTGGGCGGCTGGTGAATGAAGAGAAGTACTGGCACCTGACATAGATCCATCACCTGAGTCCAAATGACCATCAGAATTCTTAGGTTATAATTCTTTCCTTAATTATAATCTTAAAATATCATAACTAAAGCACTTAAAATAATGAGTTGGTGTTAGTAGGGGACAGCCTACGAGAAGGAAAGGAAATGACCCCGAACGTCTTCCACGTCCTGCAGCAGTTCCAGATGTGTTACCCATAGAAGCTCACTTCAGTTTTACAATGCACATCTGAGGCAGATTCCCCGTTTACAGATGAATTTATTCCACACAGTGCTGTTCAGGTTTATTAGACTCTCCAACATTATCCCTTCACTTAATGTTATTGTCTCTGCCTCTTCATTGAGAAAATCTGGGCCCACGTGTGACCTCATGAATTCATCCTGAGGTTGCCCCATTGGCGTGCGGCTGTGCACCCCAGTGCTCTGTGCGCCTGAGGGTGGGACAGCTGCATGCTCAGGTTCCAAGGACTGTGCAGCGGTGCTTTTTAGGTGACCTTTGACCAAAATCATATTGGGTTATCCAAAAACTTCATTTATTTTCTTGTCGTATGATGGCTTTAGTAGCACTGTCTTTAAAACTTCATTTGAAACAATTTTGTTAGACCATATTGTGACAGCAGTCATACTGTGTGCATTTTATTTATTTATATTTTAAGATTTATTTACTTAGAGAGAGGGGAAGGGAGGGAGAAGAGAGGGAGAGAAACATCAATGTGTGGTTGCCTCTCACATGCCCCCTACTGGGGACCTGGCCTGCAACCCAGGCATGTACCCTGAATGGGAATCGAACCAGCAACTCTTTGGTTCGCAGCCCGAGCTCAATCCACTGAGCTATACCAGCCAGGGTTTTCAGTGTGCATTTTTAAAAAACTTATCAAAATTGCTGAATTTTTGTGCAGCCATTTTAATATTGAAGATGAAAGAAAATATGCAACGTTTGCAGCATATCATGCTTTATCATTTCAAGAAAGGTACAAACACAACAGAAAAGCAAAAGGAGATTTGTGCAGAGCATGGAGAAGATGCTATGACTGATCAAACGTGTCAAAAGTGGCTTGTGAAGTTTCTTGGTACTGTTGACATTTTGGCCAAATAATTTTTCGCTATGGGGCTGTCTTATGCATTGGAAGATGTTTAGCAGCACCCCTGGCCTCTACCCACTAGAAGCCAATAGCAGGAGATAGCTGACATACTCAAAATATCAAATCAATAAAGTTACTGATGAAAATTAAAAATGTTTTTTATTTTACAGAAAATTAAACAGACTTTTTGGCCAACCCAATATATCCGTTATTTTCTAGCTTTCACTTCTGGTGACAGTATTAAATTTAAATTGAGTTTATTTCTGTTTGCCAGGTGTCAAACAGCTTGCTGGATGTCATTTGACCCTGGTGTTTTGTTTTTTTTGGGGGGACCCTGTTTTAATTTATAGTCTAAATCATGGATTCTCAGTATTACCAATTCAGAAACCTCTGCTTCATGTCCAATTTTCATGAACCCTCCCCCCAGAAGAAAGAAAATACACTTACTATCTGTTTTTAGAGAACAAATAATGACAAACATGCTATTAGAACTGTTATTTTTTAATGAAGTCGGTTATATTTTTTAATGAATTGGCATTTTTCATTAAATGCATCTACATTGAAGTTTGAAACACACATACACAGACATTTTTTCAAAGACTACAACATGGTGTTTATGAGACATAGATTCGGCTTGGATCCATTTGAAGCTGTAACTTGAGATATAAAACACTAGAAACCTATTTAGAAGCTTAGAACATGATATAAAGTAGGACAGCAGTAATAATCATTTTTGTTAACCTGGTATTTAAGATAGACTTTCAGAGATTTATCAGCCTGTTTATTTTCAGAGCAGATTTAGACTTGACTTTCCTTCCTTCCTTCCTTCCTTCCTTCCTTCCTTCCTTCCTTCCTTCCTTCCTTCCTTCCTTCCCTTCCCTCC